>JASCZW010016737.1:0-18202 GCA_034211315.2 Aedes japonicus | reverse complement strand
CCTTAGCTTCTAGAGAATCGTTCCCAGAATTCTCCGATTCTACTAGTTTTTTGGTTCGGCTTTCTCTCTTATTCGCAGATTATGCTTCTGCGGACACTGATACGCTGTAGTGTCGGGATGTCCACATATGTGACAAAAAATCATCTTTCGCTGTTCACAATCTCGCCACATATGTCCACCTTGACGACAATTCCAGCACAAACTCATTTCCAACAATCCTTTCCCTATTTCTTTAGTTGTCTGTTGGGGACTACCTGAAGATTTCCAAGCTTTGTTTCGTTGAATTGCCATCACATCAGCTTCTTCAACATCAATCCCGTCTTCAAAGATCTCCTCATCGACTTTGATTTGATTCAGAGAATTGGGTCGGCTAGAAGCACGGGAGTTGTATAAGTTCCCCTCAAGAGCATCAAACTTATAGCATAGCTGTGCCAAGTGCTCGATTGAGTACACTGGTTCCAGGGCTAATCTCCGTTTATATGACATTTTCATGTTTTCAACAATAATGTCCAACTTTTCTTCGTCCGACATTTTTCTCATCATCCGTTGAGACATTGCTTCAAGATCAGTTAAATAGGCGCTAAACAATTCATTAGGCCTTTGCTTTCGACTGCGCATCTCCTCCTTGAGATACCTATCTCTATTGGGGTTATCATAACGCATTTTAAGATATGTCAGAAGTGTTTCCCATGTGTCCATTTTACTGTCGTACGCCGTGAACCAAACGTATGCATCATCTTTAAAAAGCAGATGTGCATGCATGCGCAGCTCACTGTTCGTAATTTGATATGAGCGGCTTAATATCTCCAACTGCCGCAAAAAGTCCACAACGGGTACAGGATTGGAATCTCCCGAAAACTTCGGCCATTTTTCAATGATATTGCAAGTCTGATGGGGAAGTCTCGCACGATATGTATTGATCGGATAGAAAGGAGCGGTTTGGCTGTTGTACGGCATTCTAGGAGTAGTATATTCATCAGAATGTAGATGTTGAGAAGTTGACCTGTTATGAAGATTTGATAACTCTCCATTGATTGATGGCGTTACTATCCTTGTTTGTCCCACAGGTCCAGTTCCAACTCCAGGATCCCTCATCAGTTGCAGAGGAGGTTCCAGACTAACCTTCGATAAACGATGATGTGGATCCATTGGCTTGACTTGGGTCAAGCGCTGATTTGATTCCTTGATTTGAAGACTTCTGAATTGGTCAGCGAGAGTTCGGGTTACGGGCTGGTTCACCATGGAAGCACACGAAGCTCTACCATGTGTCTGATCAGGTACTTTTTTAATAAACTCCTCTATCTGAGACTTATGAACGTAATCATCTCCATTTGCTTTATTTTCAGCTGGATTTGGCTGGCTCGCTACAACAGCGGGTGCCAACGGAGAGATACTATACGAAGGCATATTCATTAAGGATCCCGACGAAATATTACGCGGCGGCCAACCTGGCATTTCACTCAATGGACTTATGACTGTATGCTGACACGGATTAAATGGTCGATACTGCTTGGCTTCGGTTCCGATGGCTCCGTAGGAACGGGTCTGTTCCGAACTGACCGGCGGCTTCCTAAGATGAGGGGAATCCTCTGCACTATTCGGATGATCTTCTGGCACAGGTTGAATCTGCGATGGACGACGAATCTGCACTTGCACGGAAGTTCGATATTGGGGGGTACCTAAGCCCAGGATCTCGTTTCTCGCTTCATCCGTTGGGTTCCTTGGCGGCACGGCATCCAACATGGAGGCCCTTACTGGTTGTATCGGTTGGGCAAAGCCACTACTCCATCCACTCATTTGCGGGAATGTTTGACGACGTTCTCCATATATCTCTGTATTTTCCGGTTCCGGGGAGAATTCAATCAGGCTGTTTCTCATCGGCTGCTTCTTTGGAATGGTACCAAGGCGATACGGATTTGGAACTACCTCGCGGGACACATTCGCGGTCAGCTGTGGTGTGACAATCGACCTCTGATCTTCAACGGGTTGCTCCATATGCGATGTTCCTAGAGCTAATCCTTCGGGAACCAACGTCATTACGGGAACTGTTTTGCCGATTTCATCCAAGTCTACATTGAAGTATATCTTCGCCATACGTGTCACCGCGTCTAGTAAAGCAGTTTTCCTGATGAGTTGGTCCTGACTGATCGTTCCATACCGGCGTAGTCTCTTATGCAAATGCACCAAACGTGACCAACTTCCGGACTCCACACCAGTTTGGAGCTGGCTCTCGATCTGTTGCATCTTCAAAGGGACTACATCAAATTCATCTTCTAGTAAACGCACTGATTCACGCACTTCCGGCCCTTCGACTTCACGGAAAGCTCTTCTCAATGTTCTGCGACGCGTATCTAGAGTTCCATCGACCGAACAGTTGCGAATACTTTGCTCATAGTTCAGTTCCTCTTCATCAAGGGCATTCGCGTTAATATTATAATACGACATTGTCAATTTAAACGCATGAAATTAAATCGCGAACTGAGTTATAGTATGAAATTTTAGTACACGTGTTTGATAAGGATTTACCAAACAGAAAAAACCGAAAAAAAACAACGAAATGATATTTAATTTGAATAAACACAGAACGAATGTTGCTAAACTCAAACCAAATTAATAGAAAAGTAATGAATTCATTTCAATTTAGATTACTAAGTGCAAAACGAGTCGGATTATTCAATTCAATCGAAAATTCATAAATGTTAAGCCTACCAAACCTAAAACTAAACCCAATTTATTCTAAGTCTAACTAATTAATTCAAAGTTATATCTAAATACTGTTAACTTTAGTGCTCAAACCGAAAAGCAAACCAAACTAATTGAAAAAATTTTACTTTATCTCTCGGGCTGACTTGAACCCACGCTTAATTCTTATTCTCACAAAACAAAAATTTTATAATAATTACTGTTCTCGGCCCCACGTTGGGCGCCAAAATGTAACGTTCCGTTTTGGTTTGATTAAGCTAACGGCTTAAGCGCCACCTTTAGAGAAAGGACCGTTACCTCTGATAAATATCCCGGCATGAGACTGCCTCCTTAGGGCAGGCCAACAGTTTTAAAACAGAACCGATTTCCTCTCTGACCCAATCGTCTAACCAAAAACTTGTATTATTCCGAGAAAAATTACGATCGAACTGAATACTCTCCAAAACTAAATGGTAGCAATTAATCTCAAATAAAAAGGTTTAAACAACTTCGTTAACTCTTCCAACCATCGACGACCGAGATCTGGGAAGTAATGCTAAACTCGAAGTATTAATTTAGGGCAAATCTTTTATTCAATCGGTCTCGAGAAATAATTCGCTGAATTTAAAAAGTTTGATCAATTTCGTGTTCGATTATCAAATTCGATTCATGTTTATTAGCCTAGACAACCCTAGCGGCTAAGTGACGTCACGACTGATTGGAAAAGCTTGATTTTAAATTATAAGATCTTTTCCTAAATTGATTCACACGCCCTACATATACATCTAACCTGGCGACTAGGCGATGTCCAGCGGCGGTTGTCTTTCGACGATGTTCTTGCGTCGGTGATTCTCCGAAGGCTTTTTCAGGCGTTAGGCGATCCGAATGGGGCAACTCGTGTGTGAGCGTCGTCCTTCGGGGTATAGGCGTCCCCGGCTTTGGTGGAATTGGAGCGTAAGGTTGTGTCGCTCTGTAGCTCACAACTTGACGAAACGAGTCACGTGGTTAGTGATGATGACAACCACAGTTTCGAAACTCGGATAAACCTGGATAGACCGGGATAAACCGGAATAAACCGCCCACGTTGTTGGGCCTGACTAATATGTCCTTCCCAGTTCAAGTCACTTTATTTCAAATTTAATTGGAATGAACTATTTAAATTCAGTTCAAACTTAGTCAAATAAATTCACCAAAGATTTTCGAAATGGCGTTTTAAATATCTTGCACTATGAAAAAGTAATGTCCTCACTAGTACGTACTCCACCAGAAAAAAAGAACGAACGCGATTCGAAATGGTTTGAACCGAAAATTTAAGACGCAATTGCTACCCAAAAGGAATACAATGGGCTTGATACCTCTTTTACCCTTGGTCAGTTCTGGAGAGTGAGATATTTTCGGCATTTTCTTTTGACTTTCATTTTCAAATAGTTCGGCTATTCGAAGGTCAGTGGAAATTTACAACTACGCAATTAACAGCTTTCATTGCATTTGCCTTTAGTTATGTAACTGAAAAGGTTTTTAACACTTTCTGGATAACAATCATACCGACATATTTGAACCTAGAGGAAGTCACAGTCAGATGGCAGCACAAGTCTAATGTAAATAAGCTTGTTGCCGGTTGAGAATGGATACGTCATTGCTTACACTGTGAGAAAAGTGCTGTCTAGTACAAATAATTTCAATGTTAGCACTAATGGAACCGATTGGAATCTTACAAAGTATTTGACGTTAGACTCATCGGGAAAATAAGCTGCTCTGTTGGACATGGGTATTTGTAGGCGGTCTTTTAATATATAGTTATGTTTGTATGTATGATGTGTATGTAGTTTTGGAAATATTAACTGATTTACTTACCCACTCTGTTGTTATTACTTTAGATTTGTTGGGAACATACCGCCTTAGATGATACTCGCATGCATGTGCTTCGTCCACGTAGGTCTTTCTTGGGCGGGTACTTGGTCTTGTTCCAACCAGAGACCGAGATGCCTGACTGTCCATGAGACTCCGGATTGCTTCCACTGTGACCCTACCAGGTTCATTTTGTTTCTTTTTATGTTCTAGAAATATACAAACAAATTCGCTCCTCTGCCAAAAACGGCCAAACCAAATGTAGAATCTGTGTGGTGATGCTTTCCAGAAAATTGCAGTCCCATATTAAAACTCAGTTATAATAAAAGTATTAAAATAAATAGACGATTCTTTGAAAAGCAGTAATATTATTGAAATTATACAGATTCTATATTGTATGAAAATGAGGAAAGGTGTCAAATTAAAAGTTAAAATGCTACTACTAGTGGGTTCAAATGCACTTCTGGTCCACATCACCCCTGGAAACACTGGTTTGCATCTTTCCCGTTTGAGTAAAGATCCAGATAAGCCCTGGAACCTGGTAGTTTTCAAGCTACCACAAGGTTTTTCCAGTGCCCAGGGTACTTCTGCTATGAACTGCTTCTTGAAACATTAACTTGTATGAAATTTGCTTGTGATAAGGTCCGTCAAAAATGCATAATAAAATGTTTGACGAAATCCTCCATGAAATACGACGCAGAAAAAGACTTGCACTTGATTTGTACACTGTTCAATGGATTTTACAACAAATCTGCAGCAATGTCCACGAAAGGTGAGCTGTTTGATGAATTGCTTGGCCACTTCATAATCTGAAAAGTCAAATAAAAAATTAGATGTAATCTTACATGCACAATTCAAGGAAGAACCTCGCGAACAACATAACAACTTACATACATTAAGATCCTGGGAAGGAATCGGACTTCTACGTAGTGTTGGGTTACAAAAAACGTATATTATTGTGTTGGCTTGCGATTTAATCCAAACGAGTTAGACAGCTGAGACTTTGTAGAGGAACCAGACTTATTGGTTTTGGTTGTCTCGTTCACAGAAGCTAATAAACTTTCAAGGATTATTAGTTATATTGCGATGCTTCAATAAAATTAATAGACATTCGGTATACTCACAGTTAATCATGGCATTATTTCAATTGTTCCAAACGTTAAAAATCAGCGAACACCGTAAGGGTAACCTTCTAGATGGAGCATAAGTGCCACGCTGTGGCTGAGGTAAGATGACTTGCTGATCTAAAAATATCATGTCATAAGCGGGTTCGTTGCGTAAATCAAATAGACGATCATATCATTTTGGGGTTACTATGAATACTACCATTATACGCATGATTGCATCTGTTTTAAACGATAACCCAATAAAAATGGATCAGTTATGCTTCTAATGGCAGTATGGTCACATCATCAGAGACAGCAAAGCGCGGCGCAGAATAAGAGGGTTTGTCCCAACCGTCGAATTCGACGTCAGTTAAGTGTAATATTTCTGTTCGTTTCAATCCATGAAGTCTATACGTTCTTTAGTGTTGTTCATTTTAAATGGCATCGCCATTCTCGCGGCGGTCATCATACGGTCATACGACAAAGTCAGCAGAAAGGCTCGATAAGAAGTTATCAATGTGTGGATTTTTCACACGACACCGAAGGAAAACCGTATCCGGCAACGTTGGCAACATGGTCGATGTGTGGTACATATTTAATTTCTCATAGGAAACATGCGGAAAAGCCCTTGGCTGATCTAAGTTCGTCCAACAACGTCCCATTCTCAGCAGAGGCACAAAGACCGAGGACGATTATATTGAATTAAAAAATCAGTGGGGTTGTGTACAAGACACGACCGGTTGACGTAGACTACGTTAAACCAAGTGATGGATTATAATGTCAGGGAAATTCTGTGTGGCTATTATTAGCGTTAAAAGGGTTTCAATTATTCGTGCCGGTCGCTTACCCTTACCGATAGAAGCAGTTTAAGTCACAATATGACGGGTACGGCTCTGATGGGACATTAGACCAGCGTTTTAAGCCAGTATGTAAGAAAATTCTATTGTACGCTCTTGAGATATTATTTGGTGGCCCTGTAAAGGGCCGTTTGGTTTTATGAAGTCAGTATGTGGGAAAATTCTCTTGTACACTCATTATTACTCTTTGGTGGCCCTGAAATACAAACATATATTTTGACTGATACCTTGTCGTCTTTTCAACATTCACCATTTAAATATCATACCATTCGAATCATTTGTATACAATCTGAGATGTAGTATGCCTTTGCATAATTCAACTTCAAAGAATCAAAGATTTGCAATTTATGCAATTTTAGCAATTCTAGATTTCAAGGGTAATAATAAACATTGAAATACTCTAGAATTCAAATAACTATAAAATTCGTTATCAGAAGATATCCGACAGGTTTAGTGATTGCTATGAAAACACAATAATCAATTGCAACATTTTCAGATGTGTAAGCGTCTCATAAAATGTTGAAAGTTCAGGAAGTTTTATCAAACAGAAAATAACAAAAAATTATCTTGCAGTTGTTGTAAGGTTATATAGAGTACATGTCTCTTGACTCAGTCGATCATGTAGCGCACGATTACAATTTTAACTATAACTCATACAATAATTCAGCTAGAAACGATATTCAACTAGTTATACCTTTGCTAAGACATGCTTAACAATACGTTTGCTGTACTGGACCATGAAAAGTCACCAACTAACATTATTGAGTCGAAAACTTTCGATGGATATGGATATCACTAAGGATTCTTGTTCCGACGAATGTTAGTAAAGTTTAATTATTTCATTGCTCCGGGCATTTATTTATATTATCGCATTGGGCATTCAGCTATATTCGGTATACTGTACGAAATATAAAGCTACTTTATAAAAACCGAATGAATTTCTCATATGATCAATCGGCCATTCAATTTCAAAACATTCAAATTCCCACTATATTCATTTAGTTATATAGATGTTGGTATGAATAAGCCCTTCGAAAAATACACAACCTCTCACTCTTACTTTTCCATTGAAAACTTTTATATTCTACATTTTACTATGTGATGAATACATCACGCCATAGTTGGGAATATAACGTGAAATGCGTACCTAAAATATGGTCAATGGTTTTCTTGTGAAATTATTATTCATGTTTCTATGTGAATCTCAGGTAAATTAGTGAATTCAATATGGCTAAAACGTTTAGGAAATCTAAATATATATATTAATATATTAGATCTCGCAGAAGAGGGAGAGTGAGTTTTATAAAATATCATTATTCTTTGCAATGTGTATGGGAGAAAAGGTTGGTTAATATATGATAAATTTTCATAAATATTAAATAAACACCTGATAAAATAATCACACATTAAAACATGTTCAGCGCATTAGTTGTATCGATATCATGTGAAGGTTCATATGCAGTAAAAGTATGCTGCGCATGTCATTCCCAGAATACAATTAATACTATGTTGAAATTTATTAAGACAGGGAGCCCAAAGCGATTCGTAGAGAGATATTCGATCGCTATGATGACATGCACTTTGTCAAGTTGATTTTGATTTAATAGATACCAATTTCCTACCTCGAACTGAAGGACGTTCTCCAGCGTCCCAACTTCTTTGCCATGGGAATGGGAGAAAAGGTTGGTTAATATATAATAAATTCTTCTAGGGTAAGGGGATGTAATATTAGCCTAGCTCCTTCATTCGGCATATGTACCAAATATGTCATTAATTTAGCGATAATCAACAAAATCATGTGGCTTTTAGGATGACCGATGTAATCCGAAGCAATTGAGATAATATTATTGAACTTTTAGTTGTTCACTTAAGTGTAATTTTTCATTTCTTGAACTTTTGGGGCATCATGATTTCACTGGTTAAGCTGAACAGATGATCTACACGATTTTCAAGTGACCTAAATTTGGTTTAATTGAATCAATACAGCAAGAAATGCAGTCTGGATGTGCAGAAAATAGTTACACGCTACGAGCTAACTTTTCACATATCTAAGATAACAATGATTTTACAAGAAAATCGTAGACCCAATGTTGGGGACATAATTTTTTGTATGTTCCCAACTTTGACCTGTTGTATCAATAACGTAGTGTAAATAGGTTGTTATTGGTAAAATTTCAAGTGGAAATGCATGAATTTGCGGTTGTTTATATTCTAGTGACTCATCGAAACACCAAAAGAAGGAACAAAATCATTGTATAGTGAATTATAATGTTTTCATTATTGAATGACTGATGAATCATATATGAACATCACTTAAGTGTTTCGAGGCAGTTTTACTTTAGTATGTTTTGTGAAATGTTGTATTAAGTAAATCGAGTACAGCTAGCAATGCCGTAACTCATAAAATCAGAAAAAAACGAACAATGGCTGCATTTAGTAATAAATCCATCGAATGGGACGAAGTTGCATCCATGAATAGACCCAATTTGGTGCTTATAGACCGACATTAAATCCATATCTCTCGAATGTTGCTGACTTTATAAAAAGAGTTGTGTAACTTTTCATGATACCTACTACCAAATGTCTTATCAAGCGTATCTTAGCAAGTGTCTAACTAGTTTAGTCTCGCTTGCAGCTTAAAAACTTTATGAGTTGTAAT
This sequence comes from Aedes japonicus, assembly GCA_034211315.2. Taxonomy (NCBI): domain Eukaryota; kingdom Metazoa; phylum Arthropoda; class Insecta; order Diptera; family Culicidae; genus Aedes; species Aedes japonicus. The sequence continues at coordinate 9,050 of JASCZW010016737.1, read as the reverse complement.
TTATAATTTAATCGATCATTGCATAATAGGCTGAGTCAAGGGACATTTACCCTAAATATAAGATAAACACCTGAGAAAATAATCACGCATTAAAATATCTTCTGCGCATTATTTGTATCGATATCATGTGTAGGTTCGTATGATGTAAAAGCACGCGGCGCATGCCATCACTGGAATACAATTAATACTATGTTGAAATTTATTAGGACAGGGAGCGATAACATAGAGAGATATCCAATTGCTATGATGACATGCACTTTGTCAAATTGAGTTAAATTTAATAAATATCAATTTCCTACCTCGAGTTGAAGGACCTTCTCCAGCGTCGTAATTAGTTGTAAGCAACGAACAAATCGGCACTTGATTAAATGGCGCACAAACCCAACGAAATATTAATTTAATTCTTATATAAACAACTCTCTGAACCGGATTGGTTGTCCTCAAAAGAACAGATTATTTGTAGATTGCTCCAACCAGTTGGGTGAAATTTTCCCGACGGCTCACCCTCCATGGAGGCGTTTTTGCAATTGCTGCGAACGAATCGGCACCATGATATTAGGCACACAAACCAAACGAAATAAAAGTTTAATTCTTGTATAAACAACTCTTTCAATTAAATTAGTTGTCCTCAAAAGGACAGATTATCAATTTATGGATTTCGCCAACCAGCTGGTTAAAATTTTCACCGACGGCTCGCCCTCCATCGAGCACCGAACTAAATTTAAGATTAGTTCTTTAATAAACAACTCTTTTATTTAAATTTATTGTGCTCAAAAGGACAGACTATTTTCACCTACTGCTGATCGCCCCAAAGACGCTTTCCTCCAAACAGCAGCGTTTTCGAAGTCGCGGCGAAACAATCGTCACGATGAGGTAAGATGGCGGCTTGCACAAACCGACGTGATTGTGCGCCCCCATAATCCGCCATTTTACCTCATCGTGACGATCGCTGTATGGGAGAGCCTTACCGTCAGCTGCTCCGCTGCCGGCAAATGAAGCAGCTGCGACCAGCTGCCTGCGACCAGCTGCCTGCGACCAGCTACCAGCGACCAGCTCCGCACAGCTTCAATGCTGCCAAACCACTGAGGCAAAATTTTCCTATGTGTGCGCTTATGCCGTTCTCAGCTGCATGCGAGACGTACATGGAGAGACGAATGACATGATTGGTTAAAGTCTCTCTCTAACACAAAGAAGAAGAAGATGATGCAAAACGTTCCTTGCTTCGATTTGAAATCTGTGATAGGAAATTTGATAAATTTACTCTGCAAAATGACATTATAAGACATCACCGTATATTAGCGTTATTTTCAATAGTTTACTATTGTTTGAGAATAATGTTTGACAATTGAATTGGAACGCGGTAAAATTTCCGACCGATTGAAGAAGAAATCATGTAAATCTATCGTGAATTATTTGAGTTATTCGCGTACAAAACGTACGGTTTTTCGTGACGGTCGCAAAATTTTAGATTTTAAATTGACACCCTACCCTTGCCGTAAGACGTAGTCTACGTCAAAACATAGCGTACGATTGAACAATCTTGCCTTGCAAATGATTTTGGCACCAATTCCCTATAATCTATCCAAACAATCGTAGAACGTTTGAAATCCTTGTCAACTGTCGCATTTACTTACGTACTGATGTATATATTGCATTCGATGCATCATCCATAACATCATAATTTCGCCACCATTCCATTGTACTCATGAACCATATTAATACTCCTTGGATGAAATCACGAATAGTTAATCTATCCAATCTTCATCAGTCTCCTTGGAGTTTTAACCGTTCTCTTCCACCTCCATCAATATTTGGCAAAAGATTACAAATCTCGTTGATATCCATATTTGGCAGCTGATTCCTTTTTGATACCCGCCGCCGCTTCCATACAATTCACCTTCTTCCGGTATGAATTTTAAAGATCCAGCAACAGCAATCACGGAGTGTAAGTTATCTGTCGGTTGGAGCTCTACCCTCACGACGCAGGACATGGTGATTGATCTCTGCATTGTGTTGCATTAGATTTGTAGTTGAACAAGGCTTCCTGACTGTTCCACCAGAGTGACCCAACGTAGGTTCCCTGCAGTGTTAGAATTTCACGGGCCACATTCCATGAATTCGACTGGGAAAATGAAACTACACTCATGAAATGCAGATAAACTACTTTGAAAGTAAATAGAAAATTTTATCTTTGTTAACATACCAGTTTCGTTGGCGTTGAGCAGTGCATTGATATTTTATACGCGACTGTCTACCAAAAATCGCGGACAGCTCCACAACAACTTGAAATCCACTTCAAAAGCTGAAAATACAAATAAACAATGGAATTCGTGCAATCATTTAGTCAATAACATATATCAACTTACGTTTAGATGCACGAAAATGCTCGGAAGAATATACCAAAATAAATAACTGATGGGCTGTCATTTCTTTATTATTGTTTTTCTCGTGTTTTAGTACTGTTTTTACAGACAATTTTGTAATTGTTCCTCTAACCATGATGGTGGTCAAAATTTGTTTTGGGTCATGGTAAAAAACACCTTGGACGTGGTACATGGAGCAATTTTGAGGGTTATGTCAACAATTATATACAATAGTCAACTTAACCATGAATTCATGGTAGATGTGACTATGAAATTCCCCTCAGTGATTGTGGACAAAAAAAATTGAGTTGTGTGAAATCTCTTGTAAAAGAGAGTCTTTATGTTAACTCTTGTCGATGCCTTCTACAAAAATACGCCGAAGACTGATGATTTGATGTGAAGACTCAGTTCTACAATAATTTTCACACAATAGACACGAATAGCTTTCGCGTAATGCATAATATTTATTTCAGGAAGTATACATCACTGTATTGTAGTGTGATTTATTTCAAAAAATCTGCGGTAAAACCCTTCAGCATATTACTTTGAATTTTCCATGATTCAGATGAGCATACTTCCGTCGAATTTCTTTTCCACTTCTGATGCTTCCATAGTTTACCGGTAGTAATAAGGTTGGCTTCATGTGGGCTCTTCAATCCTAGAGCACCAATGGCTAACCGGACATTTGGAAAATCACAATGCCCTTTAGCGAATCCAGTGGACGAGCGATCAAAAAAAAAAAACTGCGCATCTACGGTTTGGCCGGATGTGGTTCCATCTTACAAAATAAACTCTAGTGATAATATCGGTTATGTTAAAATCATATGTAAATATGTAAATTACCTTCATAGCTCTCTGCTGCCTCAGTTGTAGCAATTTGACGTGACTTCTTCGACTTCTTCCTACCGCTTGGTGAAGAAATTTGTGGAATTCGCTTAGTGCGCACCCGGCGGATCATGAAAATATAGAATTTTACCATGTATAATATCCCAATGGATAAACCATCAATTTTGAGACTGCTCTATTTGTACTTCAACGGTCATGTAGCCTCAATTGAAATGTGAGCAAAAGTTCTAAGGCGAACGAAGGTCGCTTTGGAACTTCAACCTTCAGTGGTTCGGTAATCATAATTCCAAGTATCGCGACATCACGGTGCACAATTGATTTACCGGGGAAATGTGATCTCACATCTGATCAGAATGCCGTTCAACATCATCTCCGCTTTGGTGGCGCAAAAACTAGGCAGCACCAAACCCAGACAATTCCAGACCAGCAGCTCACTGACGACGAAAAGTGTTTGAAAAGTTTGATCTAGCCGGGAGATGCCAAAACAGAATTTTCTTTTCAAGAAAAACTATTTTGACAACATTTGGAAAACCGACCAAGCTAACCGTAAGACGTTTCTATTTGTAAAGACTTTTAAGAGGGCAGAATTCTGTGAAAAAAAACCAGCCCTAATCAATATCCAATTGAACATACCGTACTGTATTTTCCTATAAATTATTCAATCTTTGCTCCAGCTATTGAAGAACCTCCTCGCGCCTTATCGCCAATCACCTTAAAATCTTTTAATTTCCTTAAGCTCATCGTCATCATCATAATCATCATGTTAAAACCTGGAACTTAAGCATAAACAGATCGATCGTAAACTACTTTCACATATGGTAGGAGCATTCCCTCCACCGGAGAAACTGTATCTCACACTGGCAGCCCTTGATTGTGTCCTTTTCCTGCTTTCCGGCTCCATTATGCCACTTGAGATGAATATCTTTTTAACTTGAGTTTCGAACTTGTGTTAATGAAGCGTCTCGTTAATAAATATCTTAAAATGAATCGCAAACGGTTTGCTGCATGGAGAAATATGTATTTCTTTACCGGATGATATGTTCGTTATGTCGGTAAACTTTCAATGGAAATGATACTTTTAAATAACTTCACCTGAACATCAATAAAACATATACCTACAGGTAAAAGCAAATCGCACCTTCTGCTTTCACAAGTGCTGGGAGGAGCCACCGGGTTATATCAGCACCGGTTTTCAAATTGTGACACTTTGAAAGAAAACCTCTTTGACCTTGAGTTTCAAACTTGTAGGTACAGAACAAAATCAACGGATACGTCTTCTTCAATCTGCTTCATACTTTGGAATTCTTTCCAAATGGACAACTTTGAAGATTGCAATACGGGTACATGAATAACAGTACTGCCTGGACAAAAGATTCCCAGGTAACCACGAGGCTATATTAGCATGCATATATAGGGCATATGTATTACGTCTAGTGCATCATAGAAGTTGGATTAAAGCTGAAAAGGGCCCCACTAAGATCGAACTAATGCTATATCTTTTGTAATGCCATAAGACATGGCTAAAGTAGCATTATTGCATTGGTAATGCATCACTACTTTTTCAAGCTTATTTAACGCTTTATTACTTGACAACTGTTGAACTGATGCAATCCCGCATTATCGATGTTGATTTTGGGTTGAATAAGCGTAGTAATATAATGCTTGTGGTTACTTGGGTTGTCCTCTTCATACAGACGATTCATTCCCAGATGCTGTTTACGTGTTAGTATCACATACTACTGGCAGCGGAGCAATAGGAATAACAACAGCAAGTGCTGTTCCGGATGCTGCTGGCCGGGCAGTTTGATGAACTACTTCTGCTATGAACTGCTTTTTTTTTTTTTTTTTTATCCCCATCTAAGGATTAGATGGGAAGGATTAGTCTATATGGTGACCAAATAAACACCGGGCTTTCGAAATCAGCTCACATAATCTTCTTGAAAAATTTTGGGATTCAGTATCAGTCAGTGTATGCGTTTTGTTGTTCAGGTATTTGTTAAAGTCCGTGTTTTTGTACTTTGTCCGTGTCATTACATTGTTAGTGATGTTCGTGTCACGTGCGCAATTTAATGTAGTACAGGTGTGACAATGTAATAGCTATCTCCCTTATTCTACATTCCCAAATGGAACAAAGTATTTGACGTTAGACTCATCGGGAAAATAAGCTGCTCTGTTGGACATGGGTATTTGTAGGCGGTCTTTTAATATATAGTTATGTTTGTATGTATGATGTGTATGTAGTTTTGGAAATATTAACTGATTTACTTACCCACTCTGTTGTTATTACTTTTGATTTATTGGGAACATACCGCCTTAGATGATACTCGCATGCATGTGCTTCGTCCACGTAGGTCTTTCTTGGGCGGGTACTTGGTCTTGTTCCAACCAGAGGCCGAGATGCCTGACTGTCCATGAGACTCCGGATTGCTTCCACTGTGACCCTACCAGGTTCATTTTGTTTCTTTTTATGTTCTAGAAATATACAAACAAATTCGCTCCTCTGCCAAAAACGGCCAAACCAAATGTAGAATCTGTGTGGTGATGCTTTCCAGAAAATTGCAGACCCATATTAAAACTCAGTTATAATAAAAGTATTAAAATAAATAGACGATTCTTTGAAAAGTAGTAATATTATTGAAATTGTACAGATTCTATATTGTATGAAAATGAGGAAAGGTGTCAAATTAAGTTAAAATGCTACTACTAGTGGGTTCAAATGCACTTCTGGTCCACATCACCCCTGGAAACACTGGTTTGCATCTTTCCCGTTTGGGTAAAGATCCAGATAAGCCCTGGAACCAGGTAGTTTTCAAGCTACCACAAGGTTTTTCCAGTGCCCAGGGTACTTCTGCTATGAACTGCTTCTTGGAACATTAACTTGTTTGAAATTTGCTTGTGATAAGGTCCGTCAAAAATGCATAATAAAATGTTTGACGAAATCCTCCATGAAATACGACGCAGAAAAAGACTTGCACTTGATTTGTACACTGTTCAATGGATTTTACAACAAATCTGCAGCAATGTCCACGAAAGGTGAGCTGTTTGATGAATTGCTTGGCCACTTCATAATCTGAAAAGTCAAATAAAAAATTAGATGTAATCTTACATGCACAATTCAAGGAAGAACCTCGCGAACAACATAACAACTTACATACATTAAGATCCAGGAAGGAATCGGACTTCTACGTAGTGTTGGGTTACAAAAAACGTATATTATTGTGTTGGCTTGCGATTTAATCCAAACGAGTTAGACAGCTGAGACTTTGTAGAGGAACCAGACTTATTGGTTTTGGTTGTCTCGTTCACAGAAGCTAATAAACTTTCAAGGATTATTAGTTATATTGCGATGCTTCAATAAAATTAATAGACATTCGGTATACTCACAGTTAATCATGGCATTATTTCAATTGTTCCAAACGTTAAAAATCAGCGAACACCGTAAGGGTAACCTTCTAGATGGAGCATAAGTGCCACGCTGTGGCTGAGGTAAGATGACTTGCTGATCTAAAAATATCATGTCATAAGCGGGTTCGTTGCGTAAATCAAATAGACGATCATATCATTTTGGGGTTACTATGAATACTACCATTATACGCATGATTGCATCTGTTTTAAACGATAACCCAATAAAAATGGATCAGTTATGCTTCTAATGGCAGTATGGTCACATCATCAGAGACAGCAAAGCGCGGCGCAGAATAAGAGGGTTTGTCCCAACCGTCGAATTCGACGTCAGTTAAGTGTAATATTTCTGTTCGTTTCAATCCATGAAGTCTATACGTTCTTTAGTGTTGTTCATTTTAAATGGCATCGCCATTCTCGCGGCGGTCATCATACGGTCATACGACAAAGTCAGCAGAAAGGCTCGATAAGAAGTTATCAATGTGTGGATTTTTCACACGACACCGAAGGAAAACCGTATCCGGCAACGTTGGCAACATGGTCGATGTGTGGTACATATTTAATTTCTCATAGGAAACATGCGGAAAAGCCCTTGGCTGATCTAAGTTCGTCCAACAACGTCCCATTCTCAGCAGAGGAACAAAGACCAAGGACGATTATATTGAATTAAAAACATAGCACCGTGAACGATTACCACTGATTCACCAATTGTATCATCAGCATGTTTTTAAATCACCTGCATCGATCGTACGATTGAACAATCTTGCCTTGCAAATGATTTTGGCACCAATTCCCTATAATCTATCCATACAATCGTAGAACGTTTGAAATCCCTTCACCTTCTTCCGGTATGAATTTTAAAGATCCAGCAACAGCAATCACGGAGTGTAAGTTATCTGTCGGTTGGAGCTCTACCCTCACGACGCAGGACATGGTGATTGATCTCTGCATTGTGTTGCATTAGATTTGTAGTTGAACAAGGCTTCCTGACTGTTCCACCAGAGTGACCCAACGTAGGTTCCCTGCAGTGTTAGAATTTCACGGGCCACGTTCCATGAATTCGACTGGGAAAATGAAACTACACTCATGAAATGTAGATAAACTACTTTGAAAGTAAATAGAAAATTTTATCTTTGTTAACATACCAGTTTCGTTGGCGTTGAGCAGTGCATTGATATTTTATACTCGACTGTCTACCAAAAATCGCGGACAGCTCCACAACAACTTGAAATCCACTTCAAGAGCTGAAAATACAAATAAACAATGGAATTCGTGCAATCATTTAGTCAATAACATATATCAACTTACGTTTAGATGCACGAAAATGCTCGGAAGAATATACCAAAATAAATAACTGATGGGCTGTCATTTCTTTATTATTGTTTTTCTCGTGTTTTAGTACTGTTTTTACAGACAATTTTGTAATTGTTCCTCTAACCATGATGGTGGTCAAAATTTGTTTTGGGTCATGGTAAAAAACACCTTGGACGTGGTACATGGAGCAATTTTGAGGGTTATGTCAACAATTATATACAATAGTCAACTTAACCATGAATTTATGGTAGATGTGACTATGAAATTCTCCTCAGTGTACCGAAAATACGGTTTTAATTTTACCGAAAATTAGGTTTTGGTAGCACAACCTAAAGTATCGGTATAATTTACCGAAACAAAACGTTTGGTTTTACTTATATTTTCAGTAAAGTGGATTTCCAGATTTTATCGTTATATTTTTCCCAAATTTGGATAAAAATGCTCTCATTGAGCTGCAAGCACTTGCGGTAAAAATTACCGTACAAAAATAAGTAATTATCAATGTTTTTCCTGGTTTTCCAACAATACCGAAATTTCGGTAATCCATGTTTACCGATAATTTCAGTATGTGCACTTTTGTGCGGTTTTCGGTAGTTTTTACCGAATTTCCCGTTTTCTTGTCTTAGCGTGTAGTTTGGTGTCATCACCCACGCACGGTATATCTGATATATGCAATTATGACTTCAAAGTAGGCACTTTGCTTGAAGAATGGAATTACGCATAAAGCCTAATAAAGTTTTTTGCAAAAATGGCTAAAATGGTTATACGTCAAAAGTGAATAAATTTTTGGCATTTTGCAGCATGCAAAAGAGATAAGAAATTATGCATTTTTAAAATGTGATTGTGTGTTAGTCACTTTATGAAATAGAGAAGAATCAGAAATTCAGTGCTCATATCTCAAAACTTCGGATCTTTCATTGATCTTTTTTTGTAAGCTGTCAAAATTTACCGAAATATTCTTTAAATTTTGCTCAACGATTGGTAACACAAGCTGTCACATTTTTACCGAAAATTCTGTAAACATTTTACAGTTGCTCAGTAGAATTTACAGGTTCGTTTATAAACAGGGTTTTATTGATTTATTTTCTTGATATCATTTACTGTTCATTGTTGTTTCAGTGGTGC
>JASCZW010016736.1:0-18206 GCA_034211315.2 Aedes japonicus | reverse complement strand
TTCAAAGCAGCTTGAACAAAATGAGTGGCTTACGCAGATTACTTGAGGACATGACTTGACGGAACATTTTTATTTAAGTAGATGAGTAGATGAGGCAAATGTGGAATTGCGGGTTTGAGATCTACCTCCAATCTCTAGTCCAAATTACTTCAAACTAGCAACCACAAAACATATTTTTCGTTAGTCATGTTACACCCCTTTACCTTTTACGTCTTGTTTAATGTGAAATGCCTCAAATTGTTTTCCTAAGCATGAGCTTAAAACAAAGAAACAATATTCCATAGTTTGAAATAGTTCACAGTACAACCAATATCACGTGATTTAGAGTATCTTGATATCAAATGCCATGAAAATTATTTCAAGTTAAAACTAAATGTATAGATGCTTTCTATGTCAATTCATTCGTGTAATGAACTGTAATGAAACTAATAACCGAAATTTCTAATAGAATATGTTTGAATAAAATTTTAACATTACATGTATGACCAGCAGAAGACGATGGAGCACTTATTCACCTATGTCACTCACTCTCACTCACTCAAAAATCAACATATGTTATATTATACCGATACAAAACATAAAATTCAGCAAAGCTAGAAGCAACATTTACAGAAACTTTAAAGATTTTTTTAAAGGGCTGAGCTTTCAATATTTTTTTATTCCAGCAATCATGAGAAAGAATATATGAAAACAACCAACATTATGAGTTCTCAAATTTGAATGCAAATTAAGTAAAGTATTTTCTAGAGTATTTTTTATAATGTTTGTTAGATTTTGACCACAGATACTCAAATTCCTTGATTTTCACAATTTAAGTGCTATCAAATTACCTTTTCAGTAGCATTGAATTCCAACTTCACATACACCCGAACCGTGCACCGCGCGTCAATTTTGAATTTTCTCAAAACCAAAGCGTCACAGAAGCTGTACGCGGGAGAATGCTGGTACTTTAGAACATGTTTGGCGTTTTAGCACAACGACGCGACGGACGCGACGCGTCATTGTGACGCCTTTTATGAGAAGTGCTAATCTCAAAATGAAACGTCAACGCGACGCGACGTGGGACGCGCTATTGTGCGCCGGCCTTAACGCTTAGAATGTTCTAATTAGGGTTTCGCCGAGCGATGTTACAGTGGTGTTTTAGTTGTGTTTACGTACTATCCTGCACCCACCGAGCTGGCACGCTGCCTCTCGGTGGTAATAAATTCTAGACAAAATCGTCAAAAGGTCGAAAGGAACAATTGTAAACAATGAATTAAAACGTAAATTTCTTGGAAATGCCAGGTTGCTAACATCTATATCCACTACCGATGGGAAGGTAATAACTCCTTGTATCTGTTTCTGGTGCTATTTTGGTTGGAAAATCAAGCAGATCCCAGAAAAATACGCTAGAGGTCATTGTTTACAAATGTTACTTTCGACCTTTTGACTATTTTGTCTAGAATTATCATCGACACAGTAGTCTGGTTTTTCCTCGTTCGTTATCGTCGTTTCTCATTAAGTATAAAATCACAACGTAGGGCCTGGTCAAGCCCTGGACGAAACATTGTTTCGTCCAGGGCTTGACCAGGCCTACGTTGTGATTTTTTACTTCTGCGAACGACGACAAACTAGAACAAACGGACTACTTTGACGATGATTTATTACCAGCGAGAGGCAACGTGCCATCTCGGTGGGTACTAGACTAGACGTACATACTACTATAACACCACTAAACTACAGGGTTACCCACTCGAAGTGTTACCAGATTCAAACTGCTATAACTACCACACTATTAATGACAGCGCGCTCAAATTTACACCAATGACAGTTCATTCAATTGTTTACAAGCGTACAAAAGCATTTTAGTCTGTGTCGTGTGAAAAAAAGTTATACGTGATGGAATTTAAACGTAATAGTGTGATTGCTTTATATTTGGCTGGAAAATCACAAGCAGCAATTGTTCGTCAGCTAAAACATCTCGAAGTGAACAAAATGTTTGTGTATCGCACTATAAATCGTTACAATGATACTGGTAGCATCGCAAAACGCCATGGAGGTGGTCATAAGAAAACAGCAACATCACCTGAGATGATTCGAAAAGTGAAGGCTCGACTTGAACGAAATCCACGTCGAAGTGGTAATCAAATGGCTAAAGAGCTGAAAATTTCGCAAAGTTCAATGCAACGACTATTGAAAAATGAGCTAAAGGTCAAGCCTTACAAGTTCCAAAAGGGCACGGTCTTACACCGCAGCAAAAAAAGTTAGACTCGAAAGAGCGAAGGAGTTGTTACACTTGTACGCACGTGGCGAATTTCCGAACATTGTGTTTTCTGATGAGAAGAATTTCCCTATTGAGCAATTCATAAACTCTCAAAATGACCGTGTTTACTTGACCGAACGCACGTACGAGAATTTAAGCCTACGAATGGCCACCCGAAGTAATTTCCCATCGCAAGTGATGGTATGGGCTGCCGTGACAGCTGATGGGCGCTCTCCAGTCGTTTTCATCGAGCCTGGTGCCAAAATAAACGCGACTTATTATCGTGAAAACATTTTGGAAGGTGCTTTAGAGCCGTGGGCACATAAACACTTCGGCCGGAAAGAATGGACGTTCCAACAAGACTCGGCACAGTCACATAAAGCGAGAATTAACCAAGAGTGGTTAAAAAATCATGTTCCACGCTTCATTTCGTCGACGCAATGGCTTTCGAATTCACCAGACGCAAATCCGATGGACTTTTCCATCTGGTCTATTTTAGAGAGTAAGGTGCGGACTAAAAAATACGCCAGTATGGATGCGCTCAAGAAAGCGATTGTACGTGAATGGGCAAAAATACCACAAGCTCACATTCGTGCAGCATGCAACTCGTTTTTTGACCGTTTGAGGGCCATAGTCAAGGCAAAAGGTGGCCATATCGAGCTAAAGTGAATGGATTCTAAATTTTTGATTATTTTCATACATTTTTGCCATTGGACTGAATAAAAATATTATCAAACTAAAAAATTATAGTCATTTGAATATATTTTGAATATTATTTTTGAATATTTTTGATTATTTGAATATATTAGAATATATTATTAAAAAATATTAGGCAATGTATCCCTTTTATAGGGGACACGAAGACTAGCACAAACACTAGCGTGCTGCTTTACACGTATAGGATCGATTTGTTTATTGTTTTCAACCACGAGATAGCTTAAGAATGTAGTGATGCATTACCAATGCAATAATGCTACCTTAGCAATGTCTTATAGCATTACAAAAGATATAGCATTAGTTCGATCTTAGTGGGGCCCTTTTCAGCTTTAATCTAATTTCAATTATGCACTAGACGTTATACATATGTATGCCCTATTATGCATGCTATTACAGCTTCGTGGTTACTTGGGTTGTTCCACCAGTGCCTTATGCGTTGTCTGAATGCTCTCAATGTATCTTCCGCTGGGATTGGGATAATTTTCTTTCCCTAAAGCTCAGGATATTGCCAGGAGAGGACTCTTTCATTCGACGAACTCATGCATCAACTCAGTCGTATAAATCTACTTATTCTACGCAACGTGTAGAACGAGGCGATTGGTAGAATCGAGTAAGATAACAATTTATTGCCGAATAGACAAACCTAGACTCTCAATTCTGAACAATAGAAAAGCGACAATTTTCACTTCGTAAGATCCGGTGCGTAGAATAAACACAAAATAATAGAAAGAATTCCGTGCACATGAAAAATTATCGAAAAACTAAATTCATAAAGAATTTATTATTCAATTCATAGGTAGTTTGAATAAATATACCCTGCACTTTTTGCATACTGTGCGCAATCAGTTGAACGGAATGACAACACTCAGATTCTTCAGCGAGGATAGCAGTTATGGCACGTTGTCCATCAACCCATTTCCTGAAGAGGAGCAGCCAGTGGCATTTGCTGCTCCTGCTTGCTACTACCGATAGGTTCTCCATGGCTCTTCTCGTGCCCCCCGCATGAGCGATATACTAACAAAAGCCCGTGGACAGAATTTACACTTGTAGGGCTTCTCGTTGTTGTGGACCCCTCGGATGTGCTGGTTCACGTGATGCTTCTGACGGAAAGCCTTCTGACAGTACTGACAAACGTACGGCTTCTCACCGGTGTGGACCAGTTTGTGCTTCCTATGCGAACTCTCTGAATTGAACCGTCTGAAGCAGATGTGACATTCGTATTTTTCTCACCTAAAAAGTATGCGTACTTATAGTTCAGTCGAATACCAAACATACCCCAAACATTACCCGTATGCACCCCGACATGTGTATTATGAGCATTAAGCCCGTTGGTTTTCTTGCCACAGAACGGACACACGTAGATCTTTTGGTAGCTTTGCTTATCCCGCTTTTTCTGACCTGGTCGCAGATGACAGTCCATGTGAACTCTCAAGTGATGTTTGCTCTTGAATCCTTTGTTGCAAATGTCGCAGATTACATCTCTCGTTTCAATGTGAACCGTATAATGAAAACGTAGTTTGCTTGCTCTAGCAAACCCTTTACCGCACTTATCGCAAACGTGCGGAAAACTATCGCTGTGTACATCTTGCATGTGGTTCTTAAGACCAATCTGAGTGACATATTTCTTATCGCACTGCGGACACTCAAACTGCAAACGAAATTTATCCATCAAGCACTTTGAACACTGTGAGTTTGAACTCAATACAGTTCGTTTATGACCAGTTAAATTCGATCGGTTTTCAAACGGATTACCACAGGTTTCGCAAATGTGTGATTGTTGCGTCGACTGAACGACCTCTGTTGGTGTCTTTTTCGCAGTCTGGGCCGGTTTTTCACCTTTATCTAAACCGTCTGCACTCTCCGAATCAATGGGCTCATTATTATATGGATTACAATCCACCTCGATCTTGAGCTCAAGATCTGGTTTTGCCAAGCATAATTCATCATCCGATTCACCCGCCAACATGGCATGGCCCTTGTCTTCGTCTTCCTCGACCTCTGTTTTAACGAAAACCTCATCCGCTGCCAAAGTCCCATCCACGTTCGTATCTTTCCGGTCCACCAGAAACGGGAGGACGGGTAAACTGCTGCCCTCTCCATTTTTCGTACGTAAAGCAATTTCGTGTCGTAGCTTAGCATCCGTTACCTCGCACTGCATCTTGAAATTATAAGACAGTTCCACGTTCTGATAACAACGTCCACAGATGCGTTGAGGCAGTTCATCGTTTTCACAAAGCTGTGCGAAGAAACAGTTATTGAATTATCGAAAGAAATATAGCTTCTTGTTTTGCAAATGCTTACCACTATATTAGCGCAAGCCCTGATCATGGGCAAAACTTGGTCGTTCTTGGGGGAGAACAGTTCTACCCAACTGTCTCCCGTTTGATCCCGAGATTCACACAATCGACAGATGCTAGCATAATACTCCATTCTGAAGAACGGAGAAACCAAATACCTCGGTAAATTAATTTGAAGAATCGCCTTCGGAGTATGAACTGATTTTTACATGATTCAAATAGGAATCGATAGCACTATGATGCACTCCAAAATCGACTTTTGTTGTCGTTGTTGAGCTTAAGTTTAAAACTTCATTTTGACATCACCTGTCTATTCTAGACAAAATAGTCATAAGGTTGAAAGTAAACAATGACTTCTAGCGTTAGTTTACTTACTCCCACAATCAAAATAGCACAGCAAACAGATACAGGAAGTTATGGCCAGACTCTAGTTATGACCTTTCCGTTGGTATCCACTATAGTGGATATGGATGTTTCCAGTAAATTCACGATATACACTCTCGCGCCACTTTACTCAATTCTTGGAGTACAATTGTATGCTATCTTTTTCTTCACGGAAATGTTACTCTAATTTTCAGTTAAAAGTGGATCAACTCAATTTTTGAGTAGATCCACTTTTTACGAAAATTGAGTAACATTTCCGTGAGAGAAAAAGAGATAGCATACAATTGAACTCAAAAATTGAGTAAAGTGGCGCGAGAGTGTAAGTCAATTATGTTCACAAGTGTTACTTTCGATCTTTTGACAAATTTGTCTATGATTGGAAGAAGTAATCACGGAAAGAAATATTTACCCATCATTGAGTGCTTTTCATTAAAGAAATTTACAATGAGTAAATTTGAAAACTAATTCGGCGCCTGAGAAAAACTCAATCCAAGCTTCTGAAACGAAATTATAAAATCATTTCAAATTAGAAAGCAATTAAGGTCTTATTTTTGTAAAATGCCGCTTGTGAGGAACCTTTCTCGTCAATAAATAGTAATTGAGCATTTATCTATCCATTTTTATTTAGTTTAGTTTAGTTTAGGTTAGTTTTATTTCGCATTATTTTAGCAATTCAAATGAACAATAGTTTTTCTGAGCCGAGATATGGAGTAACTTTCAGCAGCTATTTTGACCAGAGAAAAAAAAACAAATTACCGATACATATTGTTTGAGAAACGATTGGGCGATTGATGGGAAAATTAAAAAAAAACCCTTGAACTTGAATATAGGAAAAGGATAGTTAAAGGAAAGTTAATTTAAAACATATGCTTATTTTATTACCACAGCCTACGCAGTCAGACGCTCCAGCAGAGGGTTTGCGGAGGTGGCACATCCCATCAAGAACTTTGGAAGAACTTTGGTGGTACCTTCGTCCGCGAAAAACTTACGCAACTCGTTGTTCACGTACTTACCCCCACCACCCGAACGAATATTCCTCAGTTTTCGGTCGAACACTTGGTCGAACAGGTTTTCGACGTATCAAACGTATTCCTTGATTCTCAGTACACGCTCGTTCAAGATAACTCAAAACTGAGTTGAGGTTACTCAGTTTCATATTTTCTTTTGAAACGTCAGCGCATGGGTAAGAGGATTTATGAATTTGAGTAACATCGACTCAATCAAAAATAAAAAAGCTCAGATTTTCATTTTGAGTTTTCAGCTTGTATCGACGCTAAGGTAATGACTCAAATATTTCAAGGTGGCTTTTGCGAAGCTAAGCGAAAATCTTATTCGTCTAAAATTTTAGAAGTTAAGGAGATATAAGAAAAATGGAACAGGTTGCAGCAGCGGTGGATGCGGAAACTTATCGCAAATTGAGAGGTAATTGTTGGTTTTCTGATGTAACAAACATTTTTGAGGTTATTTCCGAATTGTGATCAAACCCGGATTGTAAAGGAGTTTTATCTAAATATCTTTTATATTATCCACATAAGTTTGCTAAAGTTTAGGATGATAAACGCACTTCCCTTCTTCATTTGAATTACGTACTGTAATAATGGGATTATTGCTTTTTTTCAGCATACATCCGGGCCTTACTCAGGATCGATGACAAAATGCGTATTGATGACATCCGTCGAACGGTAACTGTGAGTCCGCAAATGAAAGATCAACATGTTATTCGTTTAGTTTACTGGATAACGGTAAGAAAATTCGATTCGTTAATAGTAAAATTAATTACGTTTCTGTTACGACATTACAGCCCTCAGAAATCGCATTGGTGAAATACGTTGCTTCACTGAGCAGCGTTGCTCAACTACATATCGCATGCGTTGCCGAACCCATGGGTGTGGGAAGGCTCTATTTAGTGATTAACACCCAAGTCTATGTGAAAGCAAAAACATCCATTCACTCCATTGATTTATTTTTTAGAAGTTAGAAGAAATTAATGAAAATAAATAAAGCTGGAATATATATAAATGCCCAAAATGCTTCTTAATTCCCAATATTTGGATTTTAAAGAGAAAACTGAATGATTTAAATTGTTCTGCTGAAATTTTACTCATTTCACTATAATTTTAAATTTATGAAAATGAGTAAGAGTAACTCTAATTAAAATATATATCCAGTTTACTCAAAATTGAGTATTGGTTTATTTACTCAATTTAGGGTTGGTCCGGTTTTAATTGAATTGGGTGACTTTTCACTCAATTTTGAGAACCTTCAAACGAGCGTGTACAGCATCTGACTTCCTTTCGAACAAATAAACGACCGTGAAGCGGCTATAATCGTCTTTCATGAGCTGTGTTGTTATATTCACCAATTGCCTTTGGTGACTGAATTTGATGAGTTGCGCTGTCAGTTTTTGTGTCATATCGTGCCCGCGTGACACATGATTCATGAGTTTGATACACAGTTTTTGTTGCACATATATTTGAGGGTGTGCGTGTACTGAAATAAATTTATTGTTTTCGTACACACTCACACATGATAGTGGGAACTAAAGACAAAATCAAAATTAACTAAATTTGAAATCAACTTGGAGCTAGACTTGAAGAAATACGTCAAGTTGATACTGACCAAATTTTGACCGTATCGCCCTTTAGAACTAATATTGGGTTTAACCAGAGATCGCAGCAAGCCGTGACTTGAAACTGACGTGTTTTGTTTTTGCTGCGTCGTTTTCGCGAAAAAAAATTCGTAATTTAACGTTAACTACCAGTGAAATCATAAAATATACGCGTGCTTTGGGAAAGATGTAGTGAATACAATCGATCCCATCTCAAACTGTGTGAGTGTCGGTAGTATTTCCACATTTTTTGGTTCTTTGTGTTAAGACCCCGCACCCGGAAGAAAAGTTACATTAGCTTAGTTTTGTTAATTAGTGGTAGTATTGTGACATCAGGACACCAAATATTAAGTTTGAGTGTTTGTCCGCTTTGTTGCGAGGAAATCGATGATTATTAGCAGTTTTGAAGTTCAATGTAGAGTCGCATCATAGCGGGGATTTGATTATTGACAGAGTTTCGAGTGAAAAAAAGAAGACCAGTGCATGTAGAAAACGGCCATTTTCTTGTCAGAAGCAGCAAACGAAGACAATGCGCATGCGTGAAAAGCTGCCATATAATTTCAGACGCGTTCACCACGTGGTGTACAGAGTTTCTAACGGACGGTTTGGCAACGTTATTTTTTGCGCTTATTTTGTCGCGAGTGTTATTAAGGAAGCGGCCATAGGTTAGATGAATCTGACTATATCTATATAACAATAACCTTATTTTTAAATATCACCAAATACGGTTTGGAAATTTAACATTTTCAAATTTGGAAGTGTGTTGCAGTGCCCTTATCCAAATGACATCGGTAATGTTTACATGCGGGGCTTATTGTATGTGAAAGTAACCTCGGAATGGGCGTGGCTCTCCAGACATTCTGAAATGGGTTGCTGGATCTGCAGTAGAGCTATCACTTTCTAGCTCTCGGATTAAAGCTGCTTCCAATGGTCACTTGAGGGATTGTTGTAAACAGATTTCTTCCATAATACCATTGAGTGTAAGATTGTACACACACACACACACACACACACACACACACACACACACACACACACACACACACACACACACACACACACACACACACACACACACACACACACCAACTAATCTTGGGATTAACCAGATTTATCACATTAAGAATAAACAGAACTGCTATCTGCATTTTTCATAAACGAATATTTACGAAGGTTTCTGCGTGACTGAGTCATTGACTCCATTGAAGAAAAATGAATCATTCCGCTCAGCAATATAATATTTACTTTTCTTACATAAACGCCAATTAACAAACGACTGAGAATATGAGGAAGTCTTTGTTTATCAACATGCAGATTCAAACACTAAATTCAAATTAAATTGTGTGGACTGGAAATCAATTCTACAACATCTTTTCGGAAATAATTGCACAGGAAGCTCCTTAAAATAGAAGATGTTATGGAAATACATAAACATCCAAATTGGTTTAATTGACATATAAAAAACCTGATAAACCGCAAGTAAAAAACTCATGAAATTTTCAAGAAAAATAATAGCGACGAGAGCTTAGCAAATTATTCAACATATGCGATCAATTAAATTTGGCAACCAGTAATGCACTGGATGAATATAATGCAATAACTGAGCTAGATATAGAGTCATGGGCAAAAAACTTCTTCAACTACACTCACCCCACAATTGTGAATCACCCACAATTTATGAATCAGCTGACTTTGAAAGAGAAATTCAAAAGCAAAACTGTCACCAACCTTCAAAAATATATTTTTCCCAATTTGTTTAACTTTTTCCTTAATGATTGCAATGATTTTTATTATAATGCATGTTTTTTTGGTTCTGGAATTGACAAAAAAACTTTAGTACGTATCGCTTGTAGTCAGTATCGCTGTTGTATTCGGTGCTCCCATAGTACGCGTGCTCCTGGTCGGTAAGGGGAAAACGAATTTTAATAGCTGCATTGCTTGGGAAGAAATACTACTACGACAACAATTAAAGGTATAATAAACAATTTTTCGAAAAAACCTTGTTTATTATTATGAAAACTTGCAGATTTTCGGGTGAAATACGTGATTCATAAATTGTGGGAAGAAAAGCAATGCGTCACAATTTATGAATCAAGTACTCCTCGACATTTCAGATCGAAAAAAAAGCCAAACGGGAGAAAAAATCACACCGTATAGACGTGTCCAAGTCATTCCTCAGTATAATGAAGCCCAGAGGTGTGCATAAGCAATATGATCCGGAAGCCATGGAACGTGCGGTCATTCTGGCTCAAAAATCGAAGAACGTGCGTAGGGCAGCGAAGACGTTTAATGTGCCGAACTCAACACTGCTGCGGCGGATCAAGAATGGACAAGGGAAAAAACAGGACCAAAAACAACGCTGACTCCGGAAGTAGAGACCCGTATTGAAAACTGGATTCTGTACATGGCCAAAGCGGGCTTCCCATCAGTGCAACTGATTTAACGCAAACGGTTGAAGAATACGCCAAGAAAATTAGAAAATTAGAAAACACGTCCGATTCCTGCATCATTTCCAAGTAAAGTATTTAACATATTGCTTTTAAATTTAGTTATAAATATAAGTACTTTCCATGTCAAAATTATCGTAGGTAAAAACTGGTGTCAACGGTTCTTGGAAAGACACTCTAACATACAGAGGAAATACGTTACGAACTTATTGAAAGCTGGAGCCAAAGTTACAGAACAGCATCTTCGAAATTGATTCTCGGAAGTGGAAGCAACTCTGGCAGAAGAGAACGTTGAATAATCCATTTTCAACCAACCTCAGAGAATCCTGAATTTCGACGAATCAGGTTTCCAGCTAGTCCCAAAAGAATATAAAGCACTTTGCGGAAAGAATGCAGAAAACGCTTGTTTTGTAACTAACAATTCCGATAAAGAAGCCTATACTGTGCTTTTCGGTTGCACTGCAGCGGGTGATCTGACACCGCCAATGATACTTTATCCAGCAACGGATCAGCAAAGTGATGGTTGAAAATATTCCAGCAGGATGGTCTGTTGGCGTATCGGACGAGGGATGGCAGACTACAAAAACATTCTACGAATACGTAGTAAACGACCTATAAATTACAAGTGGTTGGACCTATAAATTACAAGTGGATAGTTGATATAGGAACCGAGTTTCCGGTGATCATATTCGTGGACGGCCACAAGAGCCATATCTGCATACAACTAGCTGAGTTTTACGTGAAGAATACTCATCTCCCTGTATCCGAATTCTACACGGATTTTGCAATCTTTGGGCCGACTTTTTTTTTGGGCCGTTCAAGAAAATCTGGTTCAAAGTGCTGAGGCAGCATCTTTTAGCCGATAACTTTCCAAGGAGTGCATCAAAAAGGCATTTAAAATTTGTGGGCTTTCTCCTTGGAATGTCAACGAAATCGACTTCAGCCAATTACCGACGAACGCTGCTCAACCCGAAGCACTGGCAGCTGAAAGTACCAACACTGTATTCACATGTGAACCATTGGAGAATGTGTATTTGATGCATTTGAACCAAGTTGAGTTTGACTACAACAAGAACTGCTCCAAAGATTTGAATTGAATAGAAACAAGGACGCTGGGTACGGAGTATTAGAAGAGCTCACACTCTTCAACTTCTGGAAGATGATAAAGGAGAAATCTGAAAGCCTGATGCATACGGAGCCATTGAACTTACACCAAAGCCTCACGCTGGAATTTGTTGTGGATCCAAACGGAGGGTGTAGCGTTGTAAAATTTGAGAACTTTGAACATGGCTGCTCCCGTAAGTATTTTCAAGAATTATTTTGAGTTGTGTTGATGTTTGAACCATTTTATTATTTACAGTTATCGATTCAACACCAAGACTTGGAGTAAATATCTCGGTACACAGAGACAAATTTGGTAGTCAATTTTACCATTATTGGGGGTTAGGATGACTTTTGCAGTATAGTGATTTTGAACTGACTATGATCATGGTCAAAACGCCAATTAAAAATAGTTGATTCAACATTTACCATAATATCGGAATAGTCCTTGTTATCATGATCATAGTCAGGAATGCCTTGAACGTGGTGAATTCGTCCATTTTCATGGTTATTGTAACCATTATATGCAATAGTCATTTTGACCATGATTTAATTGTCGGTATAACGAGAGAATTTTTCTCAGAGTAGGCTTTGCTCCAATCATATTTGAGTTTATCTTAGTTTTTTTTTCTGAATTCTATACAGTACATTCAGATTTTGAAAAATATTAAAATATATTTTCATGAGCTGATATAGTTTCGTTTGGATTAAAAATTATTTTTCAATCTGTAGAACGAAGGAAAAATCTTGGAATAAATGAAATGTGTCCCACTATACATAACCTCTTAATTAAGATGGGTTAATACTTATAAAAATCTTAAGCCCTTGCTACATGTATAAAATATATACGGTTAACTATAATAAATAATTTGTTGATACATGATCATTTATGTAAAATAACTCAGAATAATAATATTGATTAAATTTGTTTTATTAATTTGTTCGATTTTGTTTATTTTTTCTGTATATATTGAATTTTATTTTATATATAATATAAAATCACAAGTTTATTAGTTTCTCGGCAAATTGTAAATCCAAGCAATTGTTGAATTAGTGGTAGTATTGTGACACAGACATAAATTATGAAGTTTAAGTATTTTTCCACTTTGTCGCGAATGAATTAATGATTATTAGCAAGATGAGGAAATGAAAAAACTGAAGTCTAGAATCACGGTTCTCGGTGACAGTGAAATGAAGTGAAATTTCAACGCTAAAAAACCGCGAAAATTGGGTTAAAGGATTGAAAGTATAAAGTTACGGTCGTTCGGAGTCGATTGGTGATATTTTTCTGTCCGGTCGCTACGTAGTAGCAATGCAAAAAGTGATTGCTAATTTTCCCCAACTATCCAACATCCTAGTGATTTCTCGTGGAAGGGCAGAGGATTTCTCGGCCTCCTCCAAGGCGAGTATCATGTCAACACATTCCTTCCCATTCCCTACTGGCCGGCGCCGGTATTGCTTTATAATGGGTCACCAGTTTTTAAACATTGAAAATGTATGTTAGTCCCAAACATCGTCTGTAAAATACAGCTGATCTGGCAATAACGGAATTGCATGCTTGGGCGGTCAATCATGCTCATGCTCATGCAAATTGTAAATCCGAGCAAATATTTTTTTTTTGGGAAACGATACCTATGGAGTTAATTCAAGAGTTACATTTTTGTTTAATGTAAACCAAGCAAACAGAATTGGCAGTTGTTTTAACTAGATTTATTTGATTGGCTACACATTTTGAGCCTAAGAAATGTCCACAGGAAAAGTAAAAGAAATATAGTTTTTTTTGTACATTTATAGATGTATAGATGATCAACATTATTGGCCGATCCGAAAGTTCGATCACAATTTATATAAAATTTCTCAGTTTATTTCCATAGTTACTACTACTTTTTTTGCATAATTTGTCATGAAGACATTACACATTGATTTGACTTCGGTTGCGTCCTCTCAAGTAACATACCAAATCAGTGCTGTAACTGAAATTCCATCACCTTGAAGAAGATACTTTAGTTCAGCGGTTGGCACTGGTTCGTAGTCGAATCACGTCGCCGTCATGCTGTCCGTATTCTAATCTTTCTTATGGTCTATATTTTCACAATTCACAATAACCATGACAGGTTTCATCGTAGTGATTTTGTGTTCATTCCTCCATTTCTAGTACACATCTTGTAACTCTTCGTTCGTATAAACATTGATATGCACCTGTAAAATATGATAGTTATGATTCTCACAACCGATTGAATAATGAATCAATAAAAACAACTAACCTTGAAAGTTTTAAGATAATGATTAAATCACAGCAAGAATAACAACGATAACAACAACGCATAGCATAAAACATAATTTTTACTGAGAGCAACATAATTCACTTCACTCCACTTAACCGGTATTTTGCTAACCACCACCAAATGGTACATTCGTCGAAGAAAATCTATCTGGCCGCATACACTCTCCGTCTCTCTTAACTTGCTCTTAGATTTCCTACAAAAATTGCTAACATCAACCATTTTGAGTAATATAATAAATAAAAACGTAACGTAATATAATAAATAAAAATTACTAACAACTGCAAAAGCGCACTGTTTCAAGCACATCACTTTTTTCTCCATCAGCTTGTTTTTGGTCTTATTAGAACTGTCAAAATACACATTTGCCTTCTTCCTTTTGCTCCACTTCACAACTCAACAGCTCACCGTGATCCACCTTACGGTGGATTGATGAGCTGCATGGTGGTTGCATGTGAGCTTTTATCGTGTTGCGTGACATCGCTGTGACATTTCCAGGCAAACTCATCAAAAAGCGACTGGTGAGAAAAACAACAGCACTATGATCATCAAAATTCACACAGGTCGGTGTGAACCAGGTCCAAAACCACCGTCGACTTTTTTTCCGCTTTCAGTGCACCTTCAACTCTCTGGACGTAGCGCTTGGCTTGACCATTTGTTGCAGGGTGTTAGGCCGTTCCCAACGCTGAGTTTCATGTTTGTTGCAAACTGCTTGCCAGTTTTAAATTTTGGAACTGTCAAAATTAAAACAAAAACACGTTAATCGCAATGCCATGTTTTAAAAATAATGGTATATCTTAATTTCGCGTTAAAAAAATCACTTGCAAAACAAACTAAAAACCGCTCATTTGACAGTCATCAGTCATAACAGCTGCCACAACTACAAAGAAACCCAGTTTAAAACAATGTTGCATCCGTGTTTCAAATCGCGTTGAAAATAAAACAGAGCTGTCGAGCAGTTGTAAATCTGTTGCAAAAATTTGCTCGAAAAGTAGAACTGCAACACATCATTGGGAATGGCTTGTTTCAGTTCTAGTTGTAAACTAAAACAGCCCATACAAAGTAGAACAGTGTTGGGAACGGCCTTAGGGAGCGGAAAGCTTGTGATATTTAACATCACTCTTCTCCAGGAATGCTTTGAACTCCGCAGCGGTAATCTGCGGACTGTTGTCCGATACGAGCGTTAAAGGTGCTCCATACGTCGAGAAGGTGGTGACTTTAACTTTGAACCATTTGCTAAACGCATCGACGGTTATCAGCAGCATTGCACCTGCTACGGGACCAGCGTAATCAACGTGAATACGTTCCCACGGACCGTTTGTATATTCCCAATGGCGGCTATTGAACCTTCGCGGTGCTGATGCGTGACGGACACACTCTTTACACGCTTTTGCCATTCTTTCGATGTCCGAGTCGATTCCCGGCCAGTAAAGGTAGGAACGTGCTAGTCCTTTCATTTTCACGACGCCAAAGTGCGCTACGTGCAAATCGTTCAGGATTGCCTGGCGAAGTACAGCTGGAATGACCACGCGATGTTCAAAGAGCAGCAGTCGGCAGTTATTGTGTATTTCGATTCCGAGGCCTTGAAGCCAGAATGTACAAGATTGCGGGAAAATTCCAATTCTTAAACAATTTGTCCAAGCTGAGGGTCCTTCCCGGCTTCACGCGCTATGTTTTTGGCTCACACTGGCAGCTGCTGAGGTAGGAGGTTTGGAGGTGCACAAACTGTTCAAATTCATCCTTTGCCCTCCCTTGCTAGACAAGCTGTTGACGCTGGACTTTGTTGCTTTGAACGGAATCCGGGAATCGTAATCGGCATAGTTGGCCATTCAGCTGATGCAGAGCGTAGGCAAGGACTTTTATGAATGCAGTATCTGCGTAATCAAAGTAAGTTTACGAGCATACAGATAGTGAAAAAAATCTATTTGACCGCTCACAATGCTAGGGCTTCTTTGTCTTGGGGGTCACATTGTTCCGTTTTAGACATCGTACAACTGGCATACGCTATTGGCCGCTCCGTTTCGTCGCTCAGCTGATGTGAAAGTACGGCTCCCAGTCTTATTTTTCTCGCATACGTTGCCAAAATAAGCGGCAATGCTGGATCATACGGCATCAAAACTTGCGGTGAGATAAGCGCCTGTTTTAGATCATGGTACACCCCGTCCGCGTCTGGGGTCCATTTGAACGTGTCGATTGCTAGCATATCCCGAATACTTCGAACCCGAGCTAAGAGATTCGGGATGAATGCAGGTCGCTTGCCCAGGAAAAGTTGTAATTGATCTGGGTTTTTCGGTCGTGGTGCATCACGGACTGCTTCGATGTGTTTGACCGAATTGTGAAGGTCATGCCGATCGATTCTGTGCCCAAGGCATTCAAGAGATGTGCGAAGATGCATTTGGATTTATTGAGCCGAAGTCCGTTTTGCTTTAGCCTGTCCATGGTCGATGCGAGGGCTACTAGGAGATCGTTGAAGTTGTCTGCGGAGACGATGATGTCGTCGTAAGAGTTGACGACGTTAGCCAAGCCACACAGGATATTCGCTGCGCCATATACAGCTCTCGTGAGGCGAATGAGCCCATGCGTTAAAGAAGCCCCTTTCATCTTGTTGAAAAGTGTTTCTATCTTCGGAATTGGATGTTCGTTGACTATCATCTTTGGATTGGCGGTAGACTTGTAATTGCCAGTGATTCGGATGCCTTTCTTCACTACCATATGGAGTTGGCAACGCCCATTCCGAGTAGTCCACCTTTCCGTAGAATCCTGCGGAGATTTGTGGTACATCCCGTTCCTTGGCAAAGATGGGAGATTCTCCTGGTTTCATATGCACTTTTGCTGGTGGTCCACTCAGCATACCGGGAACTTCGCTAAAGATTTCCTCGTAGCTGCTCAGCAGTTCGGACAGCTGCACTTCTTGCTTTGTCTCCGGAGCAAACATTTCGTTTATGTTAATCTGATCAGCGAACTGAGCGATCCTTTCACGCCCAAAGAGAGGGTCGGATTCTCCCGAAACGACGGAAATACGACTTTCCCGGGAATGCAACCAAGGCAGTTGATACGATGACCCGAATAACTTGAAAGCGGCTCGCCTGACGGAAGCAGAGAAAATCTTGGCTTGATTCTCTTCAGCTTAAACTGATTCCGCATGGCGCTCCCGTATCCAGCTCCATTTGCAGGCGTTGTCCATCGATTTCAACATTAATCATTTTCGGTTGCTGTTACATTGTGGATCTGTCCCAGTGTCTGTACTACGTCGTTTTCGGAAGCTGGATTCTCTGACGATTCTACTTGATCCATGGCGTTCTGGAACCTTTAACGACCCGATCGGCATACCTTTGGCAATGTGGCGTTTTCTGATTCACGGAACCGATATTGGTTCCGCATGTGTTTTCCACCGCAGCAGTTGCAGTAGCTTGATCCGATGTTCTGATGACTGCCCGTTGGTCGATTTTCATTCGGTGATCCTCGCCGCATGCGGCTGCTGCTGTGGTGTAGATGCAGCCCGACTGTACTTCCTAGTTCTTGGAATTTCGTATCCTAGATTATTCGAGGCTGCCAGTTCCATCGACGATGTCCCGGTGTAGACTTCCCGTGCTGTGTTACGTGTTGCTTCCAGTGTGTGCGCGATTTCATATGCAGAATGTAATTCAGATGATGCATAAGTGAGCGTGTATTAAACGGTTAAACCGTCCGTGGTTGCCAATAAGCATGAATTTTCGATGGTAGTTTGTGAAAACCTAGGACAGGATCTGCCAGCTGTGCCAGTGCAAAAACAAGACCATTTAAGGCCAGTATCGACCTAAAAAGTCAAGATGTTACGGAATTTTGTTCAATATTACCAAGCGGAATATTGACAATTGATCTGCATGGAACGAAATGTCACCTTCACTTACGGAATAATCGAGCGGAACATTTTTCCGAAAGTAAAATTGACAGCTCCCATTAGTTTGCGTGGAAACCTTACCAAGTTCCAATTTTATTTTTCGTTCTTTTTGTTGGGAATATCAATTTCCTATCCCTCATACAACGAATACCATCGGGCAACCCATCGACAGTGAGCTGTCAAGCGACACCGGAAGCTATTCTTTTTCATTCATTCTTGAACTGTACCTAACAGAGAAAACACGGCAA
>JASCZW010016735.1:0-18196 GCA_034211315.2 Aedes japonicus | reverse complement strand
AGATCATTGTGACACTCGAATTGAACTGATTAACATTAACTCGCTTCTGAATGTTGTGTACTGAGGCCGTTTGATGAATTAAATGTCTCGGTTTTTGATCCAAACCCGAGGAAACTTCATGTCCCATGGCTTGAACAATTTGAAGGTTGAGAATCCATGCCTTTGGAGCCATCGACCAACATAGAGATTCCAAAAGCCTAACCTAACTTTCTTTTCTTTTTTTGTGCCTCCTTTAATTCCACATCTTTTTTTCTGCTATATATCTTTTACCGAGAGCGAGTTATTAACTATTTTCTTATAAAATTATGCACATTTCATGTGTTTTATTCAATTTGAATAAATAACCTATCTCCAGTTTTCAAATATAATATGCAATAATGCAAAAGCTTTCAAATGCATCCTAGAGGGTTTGAGCTGTTTAGTGGAATGCCTATAACTAGAAATTAGAAGAAAAATTAGTATTCTCCATTTAATTCCAACTACTTTTGGTTAGCTTGACAGATACGCGTATTTCGTCTACAATGTGCAGACTTCTTCAGTGTCTCGTACTAATAAGTCGAGTTCTAGTTTCTAGTTTAAAATGCAGTTGAGATTTTTTTTATCTGCCCCAACCAGAGAGATAAACATTTGAAAAATGCCTATTTTTTACAAAAACCCTAGTAACTTTTGTTTGATCTACGGTAGCGACGATTTCAGTATATCAAAAGTATTTTGTATTTTTTATTGTTCTGAAATCAATGCTCCCAGCGCCTAGACTTGAAACTTTACAGCAAAATGATGTTCTACAACATGGTTTGCATCATTACATTAAAGCCCATTTTTTGATGTTGATTAAAATTAGGGTGGTCCCCATTTTCACGGAAATACAAAAACTAACTTTTTTATTTGCAGGAACAGACGTTTACACCCTTAAGTAAAGTTGTAGCGCATGGAATTTCATAGAATTTTCATATATAAATTTATTTGTAGCTTAAAAATTGACCGATTTAGAGCAATTTTCCCTCATCAACTTAGGGTGTTTCATAAAATAATGTTTTTTTTTGACGAGTTTTAGAACTTTCAAAGACGCGTACTTTGGTATACAAACTTTGCCGCTAGCTTCAATCAATCAACAGTTATTGAAGTTTTTCTAAAAAAAAATACGCCCTTTTGAAATGTTGATTTTTATGATTGGGGCACACACAAAAAAAATTCAAGAAGTCATTTGAAAGGGCAATTTATGTTGTTTAACATATGTGAAAACAAGAGATACGGTATTTCTGTATCTTGAAAAAATTACATTTGAATCTGGGATGGTTTTAGAAGAAAACATTTAATAACTATTGATTGATTAAAGCTAGCGGCAAAGTTAATATATCGAAATACGCACCTTTAAAAGATTTACAACTCGTCGGAACAAAATTTAAAAGGTAGGACAGAAATACTTTTTTTTTATGGTACACTCTAAATTGACCAGGGAAAAGTTGCTCTAAATTGGTCAATTTTCAAGCTACAAAAAAAAATTTATACACGAAAATTGCATAAAATTTTGCGCTACATATTAGCCCAACAATTTAAATGTCTATTTCTACATCTTTTTGAAAGAGTATATGCCTATGTGTTATATGTGAACATGTGCCTAAATGTTAAATTTCTCTGAAAACAAGGACCACCCTAGCTTTCATTCACACTAAAAGAAGCTTTATTATTAGAAACAACTTTGTAGAAATTTGCTCCAATTTTATTACAAACCTTCAAACTTAGGCTGAAAACGTATCTGTCAAGCTAAATTCGCATTCCGGACCACTGTGCATTGAAACTTGCGTAGCTCTAATTCTAATGCAGAGGTCGAAAGGAAATTCAATATTACGAATTCAAGCAGAAAAAAAAGAAAGATGTGGAATTAGTGGAGGCACACAAAAATAAAAGAAGGAAGTTAGGTAACAGATCAAAAAACAAAAAGAAGTAGTCAGAATGAACAGGAAAGCTAAAGAAGATATTTTTAACTTGATGGAAAAAGAAATTCTTCGTGAATTTTAGATTTGTGTAATGTAAAATCAATAACATCGACTAAGTGGACGATTTCTTTATTGAAATCCTTATGTATGATCGTTCCAACCTTTAAGTAGTCTAATAAATTTATTGGGAACATCTTTGGAAAACAAATACGAGACGAAAGCCTTAGTATGGACTTTAAAATGCTTATTAAAATGAGAAGTTTTAAATTGATATCCGGCAGCGTCAAGAATGGATTTGCAAATAATTACTAGTAGTAATTAAGGCCCTCTAGTACAAGTATCGATGACAGCCAAAATTAGTTCCAATCGAACTTTGTTCGATTGGAACGACAACAATCGCGATTTGTGGTGACAGTCGTCCACAGTTTTACTAGAGGACCTTTTTGCGTAGCGGGCACAAAATAATGAGGTTACGACAGATCTCTCGCAGCAGGACTTTATTCTTAATTTTGACAGCTTTTATTTTGGCTCTTTATTTATTCCAATTTTTTTACATTATTTTACATTCATATATTATCCTAGGTGCTCCTGCTAAGTTATTAACATTTCAACCTTATATTTATATCTAATTGTGTTAATATTAGTTTTACTTTGTCTATTCTTAATTTTTTAACAGGATTTATTTTGCCTGCTTGTAAGAATAACAGTTGATTTCTTAAAACTAGTACTTATCTATAGAGAGAATTGATCATTGCAATTGAAGATTGCAATGATTTTTGTCTAAAATTATGAATTATTTTGTTGGACATTTCTTCTAGAGTCTCAACGTTTGAAATTCTATGTAATTCAATTGTACTGAGCCAGGGTGGCAGCTTCAAAATCATTTTCAGAACTTTGTTCTGAATCCTTTGAGTGCTTTTTTCCTAGTTGCACAACAACTAGACCATATTAGCACAGCATAAAGCATGGCCGGTCTAAAAATTTGTTTGAATATTAGTAATTTGTTCTTTAAACAAAGTTTGGATTTTCTGTTTATAAGAGGATATAAACATCTTATGTATTTATTACATTTGGCTTGAATGCCCTCAAAAAAAAGATAATTTTTGATCAAGTATCAGTCCAAGATATTTTACTTGACTTGACCAAGAAATTGGAACTCCGTTCATAGTGACCATTAGCACTGGGACACGGACATATTAAAGAGAAAATAGAATGATTCTGGACTTCGCTCCATATACTGGCAAGTTCTTGTGGAAGCCATCCTTGCCTCGAGTAGTGACGACTATGCCACGACGACAACAATGTGGTTGCTTCGCGCCAACAGCAACAGGCTACAGGCCATGCTGCAGGTGGCAGATGTTGTTAGGAAAAACAGTTCATATGAGCCGTTCGTTTGGATTGTAATCAGTTTTAGCTCAATAACATTTTCCACAATCGTCGGATCGCTTTTGCAGTCTTCAGAGAAAAGTTTCCTTGGAAAATTTCCAAGAAGAAAATTTGGTTCACTTATTTTTAGATGGCAACAGGTCACCTCGCCAGATTATTCAATGTAAGAGTAAGTTTTCCCATATAGAATCCTATGTAAAATTAAAACCTCGAGGCAAAAATATGGTTTCACCGATCGAGCTGAAATTTTGCACAGTTATTATGGGAACCAAAAGGCTTCCAAAAATTATTGGGGAACTAGAATTTGAATTTTGACCCAGCCTAGTGACCATATGACTATTACTTGGTTTCAAAAATGCAGCTCTAGGCTTGTGTGGGAATATTATAAGTTGAGTTTTGGAAGCATTAGGAGAAATCTTCTATTTTTGAAAATAATCTGTAAAAATGTCCATGCTTTTTTATAGCCTCCTGAATATAACACGAAGACTTTTTCCTTTAGCGGAAATGCCTGTGTCATCAGCAAAGCAAGATTTTTGACACCCCTGAGGTAAATCAGGGAGATCTGAAGTGAAAATGTTATATAGTATTGGCCCAAGGATGCTTCCTTGAGAAACTCCAGCTGTAATGGGCAATTGAACAGATTCTGATAATTTACTTGTAAAGTTCTATCAGTTAAGTAGTTTTGAACTAATTTCATGATATAAAGCGGAAAATTGAACTTTTTCAGTTTTGCAATCAAACCTTCATGCCAAACATTGTCGAATGCTTTTTCTTTGTCTAGAAGACTACTCCAGTGGACCAGCCTTCAGCTTTGTTTGAACGAATTAAATTTGCAAATCTCAAAAGTTGATGCGTAGTTGAATGCCCATGGCGAAATCCAAACTGTTCATCAGCAAAAATTGAGTTTGAATTGATGTGAAGCATCATTGTATTCAAAATTATTTTTCAAAAGCTTACTGATTGAAGAAAGCAAACTGATTGGTCAGTAGCTAGAACGCTTCAGCCGGATTTTTGTCTGGCTTCAAAATTAGTACGACTTTTGCATTTTCCATTTATCTGGAAAGTATGCTAGATGAAAACATCTGTTAAATAGTTGTACCAAGAAAGACAAAGTACTCTAACGGAGTTTTTGATGAGGATATAGAAAATTCCATCATCACCTGGTGCTTTCATATTTTGATTTTTTTAGTTATAGTTTTACTTCATCCAATATTCCCCAAGAATCTTCAAAAATATTTTCTTGAGAGAAAATATTCAGATACTCCCTGGAAACCGAATCCTCAATAGAACTAGTAAGTCCCAAACTGAAATTAGGAGCTCTCAACTGCTTAACAAGTTTGTGCGCTTTTTCCACATTTGTGAGCAAAATTTTATCACCTTCCTTAAGCGCTGGTATAGGCTTTTGAGGTTTTTTCAAGATTTTAGAGAGTTTCCAGAAAGGTTTGGAACTCGGATCTAGTTTTTACACATTATTTTCAAAATGTTTGTTCCTCAGTGCAGATAAGCGTTTTTTAATTTGTTTTTGTAAATCTCGCCATATGACTTTTATAGCGGGATCACGTGTTCTTTGATATTGATGCCTACGTACATTTTTCAGACAAATCAAGAGCTAAAGATCGTCATCAATTATAACTGAAACGAATTTAACATCGCATTTAGGAACTGAAGCAGCTCTTGCTCTAACTATTGAAAAAGCAAGAGATTCAAGAGCATTTATAATTTCATTTCTTGTTTGCAATGACGTGTTCGATTAGTGAAAGCTAATGAACCGCTTCCAGCAGAGCCTGTTCGAGCTGATTGGACTGACGGCCAAGAAATTCCCGGAATACGTGAGCGATGCGCACCACCGCCGCACAGTGGGACGAAATAAAACTAGTGGGACATGGTTATTTCCGGCGAAACTATTAGGTGTGGCCCATTGATGTCTTCTACAATGTTTCTACATTTTATGAGTACTTTATTTTTGTGTTAACAAATTTGATTTAAGGGGTGTATACCTAATAACGTTAAGTTTAGCTGCTAATATCTGCTAACCTGTAATCTACGCATCTTCGAAGATAGCTAAAAAAAATTCATTAAAACCGACGTAAATCTTTGAAATGAAGAGATAATGTGAGTTGTCTTCTACAAAAAAATGTATTATTGAAGTACCTTAAACTCTGTGGAACATTGAAAAAATGGGAAATTTTAAATAAAAAAGTTATGATAAAAAAATTAGTTTTAAGGGGGTATTACATTTTGCATTCCTTTTTCACCCTACAACTTTGTCCAGTTAAGAGATAAAAAGTTGTTGTCTTTTACAAAGTTTCATGAAATGACCTAATCTACAATGTATTAATACATGGTTATCGATTTGAACCCCTTAAATCAAATTTGTTAACATAAAAATAAAGTACTCATAAAATGTAGAATCATTCTAGAAGACATCAATGCGACACAACTAATAGTTTTGCCGCAAATACCCATGTCCCACTTCTTTTTATTTCTTCCCACTGTGCGCCGGGTTCTGGACACCGTGATTGTCCAGGATCAACTACTGGAGGAGAGCTCCCCTTCCTTGACCTCGCTGGCTGGAAGCCGGGCAGGGATTGAGCTACTATCTGGTCAACTTGACTAGCTGTATGTATATATGTACGTGTACATGTGTGCATGTATATATGTAAGTATGAATGGATGAATGAGAGAATGCGCGTGATTTTCCAATTCCTGCCCGATATTGGTAAGGAATACTCCCAATACAATTCCACAAATAAAATATTGCAACTCGTCAAATTTTTACCTCTTGGACGTCTATGAAGGTTGTTTGGGTTCCCAGCACTTTCGCCAATGGATGTCAGGATAATTATCAATTTTTGAAACAGTTGTAAGGACGTGGTACGCAGAAAGAAGCGGTCTACCAAACTCAACATTATTGGCGACATGATGAGTGGAAGTGGATAGGCTTATCACGGTGACTCTCCTCCACAATATGTGCAAATGTTCTATGAAATGCTTTGCTATACCATTAAGTATAAAGCTAAAGTCTGAATGGCATGTGTGTGTATGTAGGCTTTTGACTTTGTGTCGGTGCGTCCTTCCCTAGTAACACACTTGTTGCCATTCGGTTGAGATAACATAAATATGACTTGCTAAGTCATAATCAAGTTACTACAACTAATTATGACCGTATTGTGCTACTTGGGTTCTTCTCTTTTCAGAAATCGAGTAATGGCGCTATAACCATAAGCCTTTTTTGGCTAGGACAAGAGTTAGTGCTCATATCTAATTTGGCAGACAAACTCTCACGCAAGAAGTAGGAAACGCCTGTGTTCCAGCCCATAAAAGCGGACAACAAAGGAGTGCATTAACTTTCTTAGCTTCGTCACTCCCAACAACCTATTAACATATTCATATATATTTGCTCTCTCGCCAAGGAAAGCCTCTCTCACAATCCCATCAAACTTCCAGCTCCAGATGTCTAGGAAGGTAGCATGAGATCTCAGCAATATTGTTGAGAAGACATCTAATCAACACTTCCCTCCCATCTCTTACTGATCGTAAGGACCGGGCCAGGTGTTGTGCAACAATTTGTCTGCAGACGCTTTTCGGATAAAGTTAATATTTAAGGCGCTATACAATTAAGTTCGTGATTTGACCATCTCCACTGTGCATCCGGTATTGGAATAAACCAGGAGATCTCACACAGCTAGACAACCGGAGCAGTATGCTATGATAAATGACGTGGTAATCGAAATACCTAGTTAACCTTAATGATTAACTGTTCCTACAATATTGAACTTCTTTCTTTCATTTGTAACATTTATAATCATGTAAAATAATGATGATTTGATCTCTTACAAATTGGCTACGGTTCTACTATGCAGCAAAACTCAATTAAATGTAGCAAACCGCAAGCCACAATATAACTTTAATATCAGAATAATTCAGAAAAAGTAATCCAGATTGAAACATTCGCACTTAAAACTCGCTAGAAATAGTTTCAACCCTGCAGTCAGTGATAGTCGCCTAATTACAGAGTTCCATTTTAAAAACACAAAACGATTTTCGCTAAACCACCGCCAGCCACCAGCATCCCACAATTGAGTTTCGCCAAAACTGCCGAAATTCTCGACAGTTATCTGTCAATCGGCACCCGCTGGCAATAATATCGATAGCACGCACTTTACATCGACGACGGATCGGACGATCAAAACTCACCGACGCACTCGCTACACACCCAAAGAGCGATGCGGCACCACCTACTACGCGCTTTCGCTGTGCGGTAGTGCAGGTGGTTAAATCTCGAGTTCAAATTTGTTGCCGCCGTGCCGATTGTTATTCAAAGAACGCAAGCAGGTTTCTTACTTTTCCCGACGTCGTAGATAAATGCCCCAAAGAAGCACGCTGACTGAGGAAATTAACGGCAGCCACTCCCGACTGTTGGCGCAATTGTTAATTTTATCCTTCACTGATTATACACAGCTGGCCCGAAAAAACTGCAGCAATATAGGACAGAGACACACTCCGCCAGTGTGGCCTGGTGAGAACACACGTAACTAATTGCTAAACGGGCACCGCACGGTTTGGTGTAAATAGCCCTTATATCGCGCGACTAAATACAACTGGTTGAACAACCGAGAGGTTGGTGTGTTTGTATTGTACAGTGATAAGAAAAAAATCCCGGCGCGCTTTTTGCACCGTCAACGACGACGACGACGACGACGGTCATGACCAGAATGGATTGTTCCACAACAACGCTCACAACTCACGAAATAGCTTCGAGCGGAGTGACGTCGTAGGTGGATTACCTTTAGGCCAATTATATGCTGTATGTATTTTCAGCAACGGAAAACAACGCCTTCCGCGGACATTGAGGTAACCGTAATTAGTGGCGTGCGCGCGGGGTCGGGATAGGGGGCATCCATAAAACTCGCGAACGGCTGTGATTACGCACCCCCACATTTTTCCAACAACTTGGTTGGTAGCGGGGAGGTGGGAAAACTAAGGTGCACGTGAAAAATCCACCGCCGAAGCACAGGAAGACGGGCACAATTCGCGTATGTTTTTCTTGAAACAGATTTTCGCGGACCCAATCTCGTCGGTTGCGGCGGCGACGACGACGACGACGACGATGACGACGAGCGCGCTCTTAACCTGAGGCTGCGGTACTCCCTCGCACTTTACACTCGGACTCGCGCAAGCGGTATTCCATCATCGGATAAAATTAAACTTTTCTCCTTCTTGTTCTACTCGACGACCGCCGCCTACTATACAACAATATCCGAGGAGTTTTTCTGCCTTTCTCTTCTGACTTGCGGTTCTCCACAAAGTAGCCTTTTGTGCGAACTCGCCATCACGTATATTTACTTATGAGATAAACAAGATTTACTCTCCGTTTGCTGAAAAACTCGCAAAGAGTTGAACGTCGGAAGATCGAATAGGGCTTATCAGCGGAAATACCAATCGCTGCTTTGGTTGCACCCGGATTGCTATTGGATCACATGCTGAAAAATCATCAAAAAACTGACATATGTATCAAAAAGTCTAATAGTCTCAAAACTACATGATGAATCCTATATTGTCAGCATCCAGTTTGCACTTGAAAACGTTCGATATCAAGTCACGACAGTTCCTATATCGCAATTAGATTGTAGTGTGAACGGAGTATAAGGATGTAGCCGAAGGCGCAAAGGGGGGTTTCTGAACGGAATAAAGGGAGGAAAAAACCAAATAGCCGCATAGGTGGTTTTTCGAGGAAGTCATAAAACCCTATCAAACCGCAGCAAAACACACGTTTTGGTCCATTATCTACATATCGTTGTCTGCAGCAAGTTAATCGGCTGCAGGTTTTTGACAACTAGGGTTGCCAGTAATTAGGATAGGAAATTAATTTCCGGTAAACGGTGTTAACACGCACGTCCCCAACCCCTTTGAAAGAGAAAAAAATAAAATCTAAATTTGATGAAACTCCATCGTTAGCGATCGGATTTTTATGCGGTTTTTTGCAATAGATCACAAAATTATCTTAGTTTATAGATCTGAACTGGTTATTCCGAAAATTTCTGTATTTTCGGATTCCAAGGCTGGAGTACTAAGAAGAATGAGGCTGGAAAGAGGCCACATTCAAAACTTTTCCAAAACCTGGTTTGCGATATACCAAACTTCATGATTTTGCAAAACTTTATCTTTAGAGGACATTTTGAGAATTCCTGACTGTATTGGTCACTTAAGAAGCTCTTGCAAGATCCGAGTTCCTCTGAGAAAGAGGCCATATTCAAATCGTTACTGAAATCTGGCTTGCGGCATATCAAACTTCATGATTTTACAAAACTTTGTCGTCGGAGGACATTCTGAGGGTATCTGACCATACTGGCCACTTAGGGAGGCCCTACGGGATCCGAGTTCCTCCGGGAAAGAGGCAATATTCAAAACTTTTCCAAGACCTGGCTTACGATATATCAAACTTCATGATTTTACCAAACTAAGTCTTCGGAGGGTGTCTGACCATACTGGCCACTTGAGGAGGCCCTGCAGAATTCGAGTTTTTCCGGGAAAGTGGCCATATTCAAATCATTTCCAAAACCTGGCTTGCGACATACCAAACTTCATTTTGCAAAACTTTATCTTCGGAGGACATTCTGAAGATTGCTGACTATATTGGCCACTTAAGAAGCTCTTGCGGGATCCGAGTTCTATACGGGAAAGAGGCCATAATCAAATCTTTGCCAAAACCTGGGTTACGACATATCAAACTTCATGATTTTGCAAAACTTTGGCTTCGGAAGACAATCTGTGGGTGTCTGACCATACTGGCCACGTAGGGAGACCTGCGGAATCCGAGTTCCTCCTTTTCCAAAACCTGGCTTGTGACATATCAAACTTCAGGATTTTTCAAAATTAGGTCTTCGGAGGACATTCTGAGGGTATCTGGCCATACTGGCCACCTAATAAGCTCTTGCGGGATCCGAGTTCTTCCGGGAAAGAGGCCGTATCCTTTTGTAAAGAGTAGTTGTTTAGTTGGGGTATGGACCGCTAGCCGAGACAACCATAGTTAGAAAAGCTTATGTCAAAACATGTATTGTGGTTTTGCGGTTTAAGCGGAATTTGCGGTTGAAACGGCTCTCACCTTAGTGTTCTATATGCACTTCCACTATTATTAATTGATAGCTTTCGATGCCAGGTACCAGTTTTGCATTAGTATGATTGTGTGGCAAGTACTTGGCCTGCGTCCAAGGAATTTAAGGAATACGGTTCTCAAACATTGAAAACCAGGAGACCAATGACACCACAAGAGACATCGCCCTCTTCATGAAAGAACCGCGTATTTCGTCTACAATGTGCTACACTTCTTCAGTGTCTTGTACTAATACCTCGACTGAGTAATTTTTCTTCTCATTTCTAGTTACAGCACTAAACAGCTCAAACCTTCTAGGATTCAACTTTAATTCGCCACCTGATAAAGCTATTCCCCTCAAACAATCAGCAACGAGTCAACCGTTTCATGTGAATTGACAACCACTGGGATGCGAGCACTTCGTGCCTGCGTCAACCCGACCCTGTGTTTGAGGAGGAGGAGTCTTCCAAGCCCCTAATACAGGCAAGTACACATTCGCTTTGAATAATTCGCTTCATGAAGCGTCTGCTGTTCATAGGTTCATACGCCTGCTTATTCCACAATATTCGGCCGAGTTACGGGACTCTCAATATACTATTAAAAATGCGGTGCTGCGCACAAAACTGGTCAACTTCTACACTGCGGCAAACGAGTTTGACATATTGATCCTAACAGAAACCTAACTGGATGATGCTATAGAGACCCGGGTGCTGCTTGATGAGAGATACACGTCTATCAATGTCACTGCAGTTAACCAGCAACATGAAACATTTCGAAGGTGTATTGAAAACTGTGCATAACAGATTATCATCTTCGATACTAGACGAAACCGATCATACTATTGAACATATTCGGTCTCAGTTGTTTTTCGCTTATTTTCGGTGGTATTTCTGTATCTGCAGATATGTGGAATAATCATTTGGCCGTATGTCGTCATGCATGTGTGGAGGAAATCGCGGCTGGCGATCAACTCTCCAAATTAGGGGTCTAAAATCCACCTATTTTACGCTGGACACGATTAAGTGGGCGATATTGGGTTGTTGTATGTTTTTATTCAACCTTATCTCGATCAAGTACTACGTTGTAGGATTGTATGTACTCAAACGACACAGAACAACTCAACGATATCAAGAATCATGCCTGAAATCATTTTTGTTAATGATTCGTTTAGGATGCAATTATACTCGAAGACGCAGTTGACCCACTAATTTCCTTTGATCCGCCCTATCCTGCTCATATTTTGATAGTTCAAAGCTGTATTTAAACAGGAAATGCCAATAACAAATATGATCTTATTGCCTTTGACTTAAAAAAATATGCTAACTATGATGTCATGAGTCAACGATTGATGAAATCCGATTGGTCTACTGTCTGCCTCTGCATTGAGGGCGATTATTGTGTAGGCAGATCTTTGTTGTGTGCGCAACGTCCTCCGTTGAAACCACCATGGTAAAACCATACAAACTTTGAGTTTGTAAAACTGAACGGAATACTACTCTGAAGCGAAAACTTAAGCGATTTTGGAACTTCGTTAATTCCAAGTGTAAGGACAATGAATTGCCTCTGTAATGCACTTGCACTTGCATTTGGCAATGGACCCAGTACAAAATTGATTTGATTACTACAAGACAGCTTTTGGAGTGATTGAACACATTACCAAAAATGCTTGGAATGGCATTTTGCTGACTTCAAAGCATTTAGAGCTGCTTGACTGTCCGACATAATGCATTTATTTAAATATCTATAGTTTCTGCGCAAGCATATAACAGATTATTCCAAAATTGCTTGAATTTCAGCTTGGATTACAGTTGGCCACTTACCCATTGAAATTGATATGTTAATCCCTGGGCCAGTTACACCTGCTCTCACTTTATTGTTCATTTTTGAACCGTCTGTATAGAATACAATCCATCCTTGATGGAGCTTTGGACCACCTCTTTTCCACGAATCACGTCCAGGATCAATAACTTGATACGAATATTTGAAGTTGTATTTTTTCAAGATCCAATCTTCGTTGTTCATAACTAAAGGATTAAATCTAACGATTTTTAGAATGCTAAGATGTCCTGTTAGATCATTTTCAAACAGGTTCACAAACCTTCTGATCCTTAGAGCGCTCTTTTAAGCATCTAATTGCATGTGTTGATGCAACTGTAGCAGCACATCCAGTGTCTTTGTTGGTGTACTGCTCATTGCACTATTAATTGAACTAGTTGCTAGCCTTTGAAGTATTTCTAACCTTTTCTGTACAACAGTTTCTTTAGTTTTTGACTTCCAGACCAATGCAGCATAGGTAATCTTGGGTTTCACAATGTCCGAATAAATCCAATGGATCATTTTTGGCTTTAGTGCCCATTGCTGAGCAAATGTTTTTTTAGCTATCCATAAAGCATTTGTTACTCTGTTGATTGTCTGCTCTACATGAAAGCTCCAGTTTAGTATAGGGAGATACTTTTATTTCTAGTACTTGTGGTGCCAACATTGAAAATGGCGTAATCAAACATACTAGCATTGACAGGCGCATAAACAAATTTGAATGAAAAAACGAACGAGTTTCCATCAATATTATATTTGAATCAGAAGCTAGCTTCTGTATGGTACATTGTATTTGAATTTATACGTTTGTTTGTTAATTACGATTTGAAATTCTATTTGCAATATTATAATAATTATTCTCCTTTTGTTTACATTTTGCATGTTCGCCCTAATCATTATTTGCTTTGACCGTGTGTAAAGATGTCTGGCGAATCAATTTGATATTTCGTTTAATCAATTTTTCGGCACTATATGCAATGGCTGGCATACATAAGTTACAGGGGAAGCACAAAATGGGATAATCGACTAGACGGATTTGAGAAAGATCTATAGCTGCTCCATTTCGTCGCACTCCAACTCCTCCGTGCGGCGCTTTTTATTCCGGAAAAAATGAGTTTGCTGTCTTCGCTTGGGTTTGTATCGCATCTCATTTTGAAGGGTTCTTTGCTGTAACATCATCCGCGTTGCATTCTTCTCGTCTGAAATCGTCTGACACTCCTTGTTCAACAAGTCCTTGTGTCGATTTATATCCACAAACCCAATGACACTATCTGCTGCGTTGTTGATGGCTTCTTTAACACTACCCCAGCAGTCCTCTAGAAGGGCTTCGGTCAGCTCTGTTTCATCAGGCAACGCTGCCTCTAGGCATACCTAATAAGTTAGGTAGTTAGGCGCGATAGGTCTTGACTTCGATAATATCAGAGAAATGCCTTCCGTCAATTCAAACGTGGTCGATTTGTAATTTGGTCTGTCGTTCAGTGAAATATCACCTTATGTCAATGAATCCTTACAATATTCAGAAAATTGTCAAACACACACAAACTTTCACTCTCACACGTTCAGTTGTTTACAGTATGCCGTCGAAGCAGGAAGTACTGCGGGCGCGCATTCTACAATTCTTTGAAGCGAACTAAGATCGTTGGAAAAAAGTACACGGTGCTCCATTTTCAGCGTGATATACCGTCATATTCCGTACTCTGATAATAATGGCAGTAATCTGCAAGAGAGGTAATAGCCCTCCAACAAAGATTATGGATAATTTTAAGACTCGGAAAAAGGAGAAAATAGTATGTCGAAAGAAAATCAGATCACCAGAGTACACAGAGGAACAAATCAAAATTGTGAAATCTTAGCGCGCATGACGACGAAAATTTCTTTTGTAGCTAGCCCCCTTAGTAATGAAACGAACTCTTTTGCTTACTATAGCGCTTCTAGTGGACGTTTACGAAAGCTTTCGGCGTCTATTTCTTGAAAATAACAACAACAGTGTATTATTTTAGTTCATAAAACGGTCTCGTTTTGGAGGCAGACACCATGCAAGAGGAGCCTAGAAAACAAATCGTGCACAGACACCTTGAAAATTCAACATAGTCCGCGTCTAAGTCCAAAATGATGATTTTTTTCCTAGAAACACCTTTATGGCTGCTCAAAACATACAGGGAACCCTTGACGACGACTCGGAAGCCTTTGAGTAAACGCCAGAGTGGAACTGCCAATCCTCAACTCCATGGAAAGGTTGTGAGGTCCATCAGAAGCCACCCAGGCGTGTCCGATCGCGATTCGAGTAAAAATTATGATAAAGCCGGTAGAACATAGCAGCGGATCGCGAAGGTTTACATGCATACCACGCCAGTAGACAACCCAATCGATCCCACAAGCAGCATACTGTTGCTGGAACCCGTACTCGAAAGCTTGTTTGATCCGAAAACCCTCAATCTGCACGATTGTCCTAGTTCAGACGACAGCTCATATAAAAAATTGGTTAAGCGCCACTGGATATTCAGGGAAAAACTCGAGGATTCGTTAGAAATAATTCGTTTTGTATTTGTTATCTTAAAATATAAGGTATTATATGTACTTTATTGAAAGCTATTTTCAAATCCGCTAATTTAAATTCTAAATAGACTCAAATGGTGTTGTTCCATTACAAAGTGGGCCATGCTTTACAACAACACATCAATGAAATGCGCTCCAATTGAAAGCGCAAATTTTGCCTTCACCATAGCAAATGTGTACCAAAGCAAAGGAATTTTAAAAGAAGTATTGTTTCAATGATTGTTTTCTTATTTTTATTTGGAATTGTGGACTGAATTCTATCATGTGACTTATATAAATTGCATATTATACGTTGCTATCAATCTCATTCGAAGTATTTAAAATGGGGAAGTCCATCACACTTCTACTGATAAATGGTGCATTAACCCTAGGCATATTGTAGGAAAATTAGTTTACCTTAGTGAAGACGAGGAGTTAACCTTCTATCGTTAATTCTCGATTCCAAAAATGCGAAAAATCTGAAAATCCTTTCCGCTGCCAGCACTGTATGTTGTTTTTTCCCCTTCGCTCGTGTTGATTTCTTCCCACAGCACTTACACCAACGTAATCAGCTCAGCAGCCAGTGCGCACACAATCTTGTTTTTTTTTGTAACTTTTTTTCTGTTGCTTTATCTTCTCGCAGAATTTAATGATTATAGGCTTATTTTTCCTATTTCTCCACAAAATGCCTTAATATATTCCGCTGACCGACTGACACACACACTCGTTGGATTTTATTTTTTTCGACCGAGGATCATTACTTTTCTCCCCCGTCAGAACTGAAATCGAACGATGGATTAATACTGCTGCACAAACCACTTATCAGACGAATCCGCACTTCCGAAACTGAGGCCAAATGGGAAGGAGAAAAATCATTTTTCCCACACACTCGCAAGCGAAGGACGTCTCGGATTTTGCGAAAACGCAACGTAAAAAGCCAACTTCTAGCGCACAGCAGAGGAATAAAGAAAATCACTCAACGCAGACAGATTATTCCGTAACGCAACAAATTCACGAAAACACCTTCGGAAATTCCTTCAACACAACAGAGAACCACTTTCCACCAACCATCCACACGGACGGACGAAGAGACCACAGCTAAAAACGCCTAGCACCAATAACCTGAAGAGAATTTCCTAATAATTTTTCGCGAGCTACTAAGCTGACTGACGACTGCACACTGAAACTGACAGATCGATCGTTCGTTGCCACTGTGTTCCGTCGCGATGGTCAAAGCACGTAATAAAGTAA
Source organism: Aedes japonicus (assembly GCA_034211315.2). Lineage (NCBI taxonomy): Eukaryota > Metazoa > Arthropoda > Insecta > Diptera > Culicidae > Aedes > Aedes japonicus. Next base: position 2,179 of record JASCZW010016735.1, on the reverse strand, counting down.
TTTCGCGGATGCTTTCTGACGTTCCTTTTCGGGTGTTAGTATAACACATAATGTTGTCCTTGTCGCTCTTGCGGGTGGATATCGAAGGAAAAACTTTTGTTGTTTTGTTTTTCTTTCTGTCACGGTTGTGTGGGTGTTGTGCTGTTGACAGGTTACGATGAAAATGAAACGCGCGATTGAATCCCGAACAGTATAAGCTGGCTGTTGACGTTCGATTGGCTAGAAGACGGTGAAAGATAACTGGACGATGACAAGATGTTTTATGCAATCAGGGCATAAATGCGCAACAAAAATAGTGAGGCGTTCATAAGGCTAGCCGCGCAACCTGCGCAAGTACTAAGTATATTAGTACTTTAGACGACAGATCACACTATCAGTAGAAGATGGTAGGAATGCTTATGGAACCTAAGTCAGGTATGCACCGATTTTATCTGCAGGTAAATTAATATTTAATAAAAAAAATCTAAGATTCTCATAAGCACTCCTATGAAAATCACGTTGAAAATACGATAGAACCAATTGTAAAACTACAATGATATGAATGGTACATACTCTAAGTTCTAACAAAAAAGGATAGTAATTGAAATTATTGTTTTCCACCATAGAATCTATTGTGGATGACAATTTTACAATAGAAAAGTAGGGTTGTTATGCATCTTCACTTAACACAATAAAATTGATTGAAAAAATTAAAAAATTTCAGTGTTTTTTATTTAACTATTGAAATTTCAACGGAGATAATCTAATCTGTCATTGGTTCTATTACATAAACAATAAGGTGTATTTCTCAACAGAAAAATTATTATAATTTTATGATTTTGTAGTGTAATCTATTACATCTTATTTTTATTGAAACATTGAGCCATTTAGTTGCAATGTATTATTTAATTTGAATTGCCGTGTGAAAAAATGGGATGGTAATTGTTGGCTCGACTGCCAACGTTATTTTTAGATTCAGTTGCTACTACTGCAACTTATGCTTGTTGGCCCTCGGCTAGTCAATACCCACTGTAAAACAACATCGTTAACTTGGGACCGGTAGCCATGAAAAAACTATTTAGAGAAAAAAAACTCTGAATTGAGCTACGACGCCACAAAGCAGTGGAAGGAGCAGCAAATATTCACTTCAATTAAGGAAACAGGAACTACAGGAGGTGGACACTCCTCATGCAGCAAACAACTGTCAACAATGATTTTTGAAACTAGATTGTGACTTGAATTAGTAACATTTGAGTTACTCACCTGATTTGTAACAAGTGTGCTGCTAGGGACTGCTAACTACCAACGGCCAGGATCTATCAGGAATTCGGGAAAAGTGTGAACACTTTTTACTTGTGTGGCCTGTAGACTGCTATGTGCTTGCTTATATATTTATTCATAGGTGTAAAGGAAAAATGAGAACTAACTGGGGAAAAAATGTATGGGTACAGTTTGAATACTAACTGCTGATTGGTTTTAGGATCTTATTGCTGGTGTTGATGGAGGAACCTGTTTGCCCGTGGCTTGTTCAGGCCTAATGAAAGTAAAAAATGCAGTGGAATAATGTCATAGGAATGTTGGTCTCATCTATTGGTGGTTGCGAACACTAATGCAATACTAATCACTGATAACAAACATGTATAAAATCCATGTGCCCAGCACATGGATTTTCACAATGTGATGAACAATGTAGCTGAGTTTGTAACTACACATAGTTCTTATGTGCACACATAATCACTATGTGTGGCAATCGCATTGATTTACTCTCAATTAACTTGATGTGCCTCAAATTCGATCGAATCTCATTTTTTTAACCGATGAATACATCCAGTGCACTGGGATTTATTTGTTAGAAAATGTGGCATAAATGAGAGTGTGACTCCCTAGAAGGTCTCAAAACGTAAGGATAATGAGGTGATTTTAATCATATTATGATGATGTGGTTCATATTAATGAGAATAGTTTTAAAAATAAGTTGGGTCTAATTTCTTCTATGGCGAAACTTTTTTCTGACGGAAAAAATCGCACCACCAAACGCTAGCTTCAAATTTACAAACACTAGCTGAATTCTACCTGCCTGAGGTGATTCTAACGTTGCCCATCAGGTTCATAACCCTCCATTTGCGTGTTGCGTGCCGTTCTAATGCCGTTTGTTGTATTTAAGCCGATTGGAACCAGTTCCAACCTATGATACGTACTA
>JASCZW010016734.1:0-18214 GCA_034211315.2 Aedes japonicus | reverse complement strand
CAGGGCTGGTAGCGGATGTAGGGATAAATAATAGTGACTTTAGTGACTAAAATAATAAAAATAGTGACCAAATAGTGACTAAAAAGTGATTTTCAAATTTTGGTATTTTTTTAAATCTTTTATACATTTGATGTATAAGCACAATGAAAATGAACTATGTGAACACCCGCACGTGCAAAAATGAATAATACTACTAAATACTACATACTAATAGTATTAATTTTTGAGTTCTTTTTGTAAAAAATCCTGTAATCAAGTAACTTTTTTTCTCTACGGCCTCCTGCACTTAGTCCGCAGCTCGTTTTGTGAAGATTGGTCTCTACGCACGGTAGAAACGCCTTCTAGTATGGCCTGTGCTAGAATTACTTCTGACATATCTTGCTTCTCAATTCCTTTTTGAGCCCTTGCCATGTGAAGCTGTTTTCACTACCTTAATCACCTGAGGGTATTTAGGCTCATCTACAGCCGTTTTCATAGTAAACAACCGGTTCCGATACTTATCAATTCATAGTACCTGTGCTCAATGTCAGCACCTAGCATTTAAACAAGTTCCATTCCATTTACTTTACTTCGTTAATAAGAACAATCGGAATTGGAAGTAACTTGGTGATTTTCACAACATACTTGGAGCTTTCACTGGATGCAACGGATGGTGGGTTGAGGCATTGGCAAAATTTTATAAACGAGTTCTGCAAACCAGTCGTTTGAAGTAGGACTACGTCTTTGTGGATCGCTCATCTAACTTTTATTCTGTGCTATTTTTTTTGAGTGTGTCTACACTCAATGTTTGCAATGTTCTGGGACTTTCCGTAAAGGCCAGTATCGACCTAAAAAGTAGAGAGGTTACGGAATTTTGTTTTGTTATTACCAAGCGGAATTTTGACATATGATCTGCATGAAACAAAATGCCAGCTTCACTTGCAGAATAATCAAGCGGAATATTTTTCCGAAAGTAAAAGTGACAGCTCCCATCAGTTCACGTTCATTCGTTTATCGAATCGGACGTGTTTGGCTGTGCAGAGCAGAGTAGAGTGTTCCATGATTTTGTGATTTTGTCAGTGAATTGTTGCGACTGGGAAGTTCGTGAAAAGCGTGAAGCAAATAGTGGCCAATTGGCAGGAAGAAAAAGTTTTGGTGGTGGTTGATTGGAAGGTGATGGTAAATTGGCCGCTAGAATTGTGGCAGATTACGTGGTGTGAAGCGGTGGAATTCCAGGAAAAAAAAGGAAGATTGTGGTGTGGGCAGTGAAGAGAGGGGGAGAGTGGTGTGGTGAACAAGTCGCTGTTACCCGAAGCAAGTTTGGGAGCGGTGAGCTTGGGCATCTTTTTCGCCTCTAAAAGAGCACGAGAGAGCGTAGTGAAATACAGCAGAATAGGTCTGCAGGAGTGTGAGATTGGGAGAGAGCGTTATTTCGGCGGAGAGAACGTTGCTTTCCGCACGGGTTGCAGTGGTGAAATAGTGGTCCTATAAGGTGTGAGAGGGAGAGACTGACAGGTCGACTGCGAGGAGCAGGTCGTTCTCTTCTCTGGTGGAAAAATGGAAGAGAGCTAGCTTTTTCTCCTCTAGTGCGCTTTGAGCGAACATCGCTGGATCAGTTGGTTGGAAGACGAGAGGTCGGAAGTGAACGGACGGTAATAGTGGTGGTTGTTGGTGGTAGCGAAAAGGTAGAAGTTAGAAAGTGGTGTAGTGTGGACGGCGTGAATAGAAAGAAAAAGAGAAAAAAAAACCACCGGATTCAGTAGTTGATACTGAGTTAATCAGCGAAGACATGGGAGTGTAAGTGAATAGGTCCGTGTAAATAGAGAGGGGTTAGAGAACAGAGCGAAGGTATGCGTGTGGGTGATGGTTTTGGTAAGTTATTTGGTAAGTTTGGTAAGTTTTTGAATTGTAGATTGGTAAATTATTTGAATTGTAATTTTTTTTGTGAGATCCTTCCTCATTTTATTGCCCACAACTATTTTATAAGAACAGTAAAAAAATGCAATATCTCAGTACATTTACTAGTGCAAATAAAAACAAAAATAAATGTGTTAATTGAATCTAAAGTTCAGTATAGTTGTGAAATTTTCTTTTTGTCTTATAAATCATTTATGCTAAAAATATCCACTGTTCCTTTAGATCATTGGATTTTATTAAAATTAATAAATGCTCAATTCTGCTGAATATGTTTGTATTTTATTATCCATATTTCAAGAATACATACATATTTTTATTGATTCATGTATATTTAAATGTTTTATGTTTTATTTAGTTTCAATATGATCTACATTTATTACGCCATGAAAGGTAAATTTCTCTCAGGTACCATACAGTTTAGGAGAGCAGGTCTTGCGGTTATAGGATGATCATCTCCTGGTAGAAGCAGCAGTAAGAATGGGGATCAATTTTCAGCTGTATCTAGCACCATCGGATTTGCCTTCTCGAAAGTAGCAATGGATGTATATATAGATGTGTAGATACTAGTATGTGTTATTATATGATGCATGTTTTTTACAAGCTCTAGCATATTTTCATTAATAGAAATGTTGACGACTCTCTCGACCACTCAACCTTTAATTCCTTCATTATATTTTCCATTAAATGGCGTAATATGACCTTAACATTTCAGTACACGATCATCAACTACTATTTGAGCGGTTCAGAGGAACACAGCTGTTCATCATTATTAATTGCATATCATAAATATGATATTATGGAAGAAGTAATAAAATAATTAATAAAGTTTTAATTTCTTCAGATTGGTGATCCGGCCGGTATAATTATTTTATTGCATTATATAAAATAATATTCAAAATTAATAAATGCTCTTCATTCCAGAAGGTTAAATATCCATATGTCATGATAAAATACGTAATAATATAATATTATGGTTTTATATACAATTGAATGCTTTATTGAATAACAAGATGACCTTCACATTCCAGAGATACAGTCATCTATCAGTGATACAAAGTGGTACGGAGCTGCATATTATTATTACTGCCTTAATATTATTATTTCAGCAGGTTAATTAATTTATTTTAACATGGTTATCATAGGCTCGTGAACTCCAACTATTACATATTTTAACTAAATATCCTTATATAATTTTTTGCACTACTATATATTCATATATAACATATTATTAGTACATTACATCTATATTTATATAAATATAATAAATAATGGGTTGGGAGGGAGCACCAGGGTATCATTCAAGCTGAAACTGGACGATGGTTTGATTGACTGCCTGAGTCTAGGAGGGAACAAACAGTATCATTTCTTATCCTACCGATTCGAGTGTGGTGCTGCGAATTCTACTCCAACAGTTTCAGGGAGAGTGACGCGCCCTTCTTAACAAGCCATCCTGTAGAAAGCTTAATGAGTATTGCGAATTGTGTTATTCGATTTGTTGGATCATATCGTTGGAAGGAGATTCTTAATTTCCCGTGGATTTCGTGTAAGTGTCTCTGCTTACGGGTCCACCCCTCCGTTTTTGGCCCTTCATACAGCGATAGTGCGAATTCAGATCGGTGGCCCAATTTGATCTTGCTATTAAGTGGAGCTGCATCCAAGCCAAGGGCTAGAGAGGATGGTGGCTACCATACATACATACAAGTAAAAGTGACAGCTCCCATCAGTTTGCGTGGGAACCTTACAAATTCCAATTTTATTGTTTCTCGAGTAATTCATGATAAGGGCCTAAAAGCCATTTGTAAACAATGACTTTAAACGTTAATCTCTCACGAATCACGAGAATATTACTATATCCAGCTACTCCATATGGTAGAACTAACATTCTTCTACCAGATGCTGCTTTCATTTCACGATAATGATGGAAGACTAAAGAGAAATCGGCATTTAAAGTCATTGTTTACAAATGGCTTTTAGGCCCTTAACATGAATTACTCGAGGTTTGTTCTTTTTAGGCGAATACTGATGCAGAAATTTCTTTTCCATTCTTTACTTTTCCGTTTCAGTAAACGGAATTTAACATGGGTTTGGGATAGAAATTGAAATTTCTTTCGAACACGATACCGATCTTAATGTTCCGACGGTGCCGATGTGTTGACAGTCAAAATTATGATTTTCTGCCGAGCCTGGCAACCAGGCAATGCATATTGGTAAGGTTGCTGGTTTCTTATTTCTAAGAGCTTATCTGGCAAAAGTGTTCCTCAGTGTGCCGCACATGTGATATGGATTGAAAATCGAAGTGCCGCAGTAATGACACTTATTTGTCTGCACGCTAAGATAAGATTACCGAAAATATGGTTTTCATTTTACCGAAAATTAGGTTTTGGTAGCAAAACCTTAAGTATCGGTAATATTTTGCGAAAGAAAACGTACCATTTTACCTATTTTGTTAGTAAAGTGGATTCGCAAATTTTATCGTTATATTTTACTTAAATTTGATAAAATATGTTCTCATTGGTTTTTATCAATTTCGGTAAAAACAACCGTAAGAAAATTAGTAATTTTTAACGTTTTTTCCTGCTGTCCAACAATACCGAAATTTCGGTAATCCATGTTTTCCGATATTTTCAGTATGTGCACTTTTGTGCGGTTTTATGTATTCTTATCTTAGCGTGTAGTGTGTAAGACATCGAGGCTGACACACCGTATTTAGCGACTTATAGTATGTTCACACTACTGCTTATATTACGTGATATAGACTATCTTGATATCAGCAACTATAGATCTAGTTTTCACTGGAAATAATGTATATGTCATTTGATATTAAGATTTTCTATATCACGTAATATAAGCTGTAGTGTGAACGTACTATTACCCTTGGGTACAACTTAAAAAAATCGCATTGCGACCGTCACGAAAAGTGGACACGTTTTGAGCATTAATATCTCAGTCATTTCTTAAAAGATTTTGTGTTAAAAAAAATTTACCCAATCGATCGGAAATATTTCTACGCATCAATTTCAATAGAGAACTTTATTGAATTCGGGCCACACACTATTGAAAAATTTGTTAATGTTAAGCCATGCCTAAAAAAGTATATTAACTCCTTCAGGCCTAGGGGGTCATATTTGACCCCAAAAAGATATTGGCTGTATAAAATCACACAGACTGAATTAAAGTGTACACTGTTTTCAGCAAATTTGTTTTCCAACAATTTTTTCTATCCAGAAAAAAGAAAAATGCATAAGAATTTAAGACCTAATTGACGACCTGGAACACCCTTAATATGAAGAAGTTCAGAAAGAAAAAATAAATGCCTTATTAATAGTGTAAAGCACTGTTTTAGAATATTGTACCTATCCATACGGAGTATTAAATTCCCATTGATAAACGTTAAATATTTTTGTATCTCTCTGAGCGGTTCTAGGTCACCCAAAATGTACTTGAGTTCAAAACTTCAGATCTATAGTTCTAACAATAGCTTTTAGGGCTGATAATGTTGTGATTTTCTAGGTCATCAAAACTGTCACTGAGCTCAGAACTCAAGATCTACAGTAGCAACTTTAGCTTTTGGGCTAAGCAAAGTTACACTATCTATTCAATAAAATCCAGTGAATATTTTTGAACGTTAGAAAACATCATTAACATGGGATAAACGGGGATAATCTAGGTCATCCAAACGTTCCTTGAGTTCAGAACATATAATCTACAGTCGTAACAGTAGATGTTTAGAGTGTGCATAGGGACAATATGTATTTAACAATAATGATTGAATAGTGTGGAAGGCCAATATACATAATGGGACAATCTTGTGATATTCTAGGTACTCCAAACTTTCCTTAAGTTCAAAACATAAGATTTACAGATGTTTACATTTAGTTTTTTGAGATACATATAAACATTCAGAACTTAAGATGTACAGTTGTAACAGTAAATTTTAGGCAATACAAAGTTACAAAAAATATTTAAACATATTCAATTAACATTCTTACAGTCAAACCACTTTATAAAGCAGTATGGCATGTTCCAGGTCATCAAAACTATCCTTGAGAACAGAACATATGACCTAAAGTTGTAAAAAAAAAAGCTTTCTGGGCTATGCAAAGCTACGATGTGTATTGAAACATATTCATTGAATATTTTGGAAGAACAACAGGCATTATTAGATAATCTTCTGGTGTTCTATGTCATCCAAACTTCTCTGGAAATCAAATCATAAAATTTGCAGCTGTAAATGTAAAGTTTTAAATTGTAGCTTAAAATCTACAGCTTTTGAGACTAAACGAAGTAACAATTTGTATTTGACCAAATTAAGTGAGTCTTTTTGAAGATCAACCAATTCAATGTGATGTCTTGGGATGTTCTAGGTCATCAAAACTGCCCTTGAGTTCAAAATTTAGGATCTATAATCGTAAAGTTAGCTTTATAATCTATGAAAGGTTACAATATGTATTCAAAGACATTCAGTGAAGCTTCTGTAAACTCACTAGTTATTATCAGATAATCTCGGGATGTTCAGGGTCATAAAAACTTAGCTTGAGTTCATAACTTAAAATATACGGTAGCAACCGTAGCCTTTTGAGCTATACGAAGCTACGATAAATTTTCAAACATATTCAATTAATATTCTGAAACGTCCACGGACATCATAGGATAACCTTGTTAGTTTCAGATCATTCAAACTGTCATTCAAAATTTAATGTCTACACATGTAACAATAGCTTTATGGGCTGTACAAAGTTATGTTTGTTTGGCATAGAATATCCCAAGACTATGTAATAATGTTAGTTGGTCTTCCAGAACATTCAAGCGGGACAGCGTTCGCCAGACCATCTTATTTTTTGGTGTACATTTCTCAACATTATATAGTGTGGCCAGATCGCTGAATTTGGTTGCCTATTGTATAATAGGTTCAGGTGATTTTTTTTTTAAACTTTTTAAAATCTGCAGTACGAAAATAGTGACTTTAGTGACCATTTTCCGAAAAATAGTGACTTTAGTGACTTTTGGATGCAAATAGTGACTTTTATGTGACTAAACGCAAAATAGTGACCAAGTCACTAAAAAGTGACCTGCTACCAGCCCTGTGGAAAGCTAGGTGAGACGATGTTAGATGTATTTGCTTCAGTGATCGATGGTTCAACAATTTCGATTGCCTCGTTCTCGGAGTGAAAATCGGTTAGCATGTGGTAGCGACTAGAAGCGATGGACATTACTGAGGGAGAAAAACTCCTAACATGTGCATACTTGCCTGCGTTGACGATTTGGAAGACCCCTTCTCCAAACTCATACACAGGGCCGGGATGGCTGCAGGTAGATGGCAGAAGTGGGGATTTGGGGCTTCCATGTGACTTGCACACGTGCATCCTGTAAACACTGTATGTACCGGACAACAATTGTCTCATGCACACAAACGACCTGTCAAAAATGCAGCCAAACGGACTGTCTACTTTTGTTTCACTTTAAAGGAGCAAGTATTGTTGTGGCTTGCTCTTAGAAAATGGTACATTGAAAACGCTCGAATTTTGCAGAGTTACGGTTAGCTCGAATTCTGCACAGAATGAGGGTCCTTGACTACCTGAGCAGAATTCTGTAGTTACTTTAAAACCGGGTGGCGATCTAAGGATTTGGACGATGAAATTGCCACACTATGAAATTGCTCTAACTTTTTAACCGTTGGGTAGAATTTAATGAAAATTTGGGTGGATTTAGTTCATAGTGCATTATTTACATCCTGCCAGTTTTAAAGTCCTGTGATCAATCGCGGAAATGGAGTCGAAAGAACAGCTCGTGCGTGATAAAATCTTGCGCATTCATCACGAGAACAAGGATCTCTCGCATCGTTCCATCGCTAAAACGTTGGGAATCGCGAATTCCACGGTGTCGCGAGTGATTAAGCGGTTCGAGGAACGGTTGACCACCGATCGGAAGCCCAGAAGTGAAGGAAAAAGTATTCCGTACAACACCAAAAATCACAACCGCGTAGTTGGGGCCTTCAACTGAAATCCGAACGCCTCCGTTCGGGATGTGGCTAAGAAGTTGCACCTAAGCCGAAGTTTTGTCCAGAAGGCCAAAACTTAGGCTGGGCTTCGAACGTTCAAGGTACAAAAGGCCCCTAATCGCGACGAGAAGCAGAACAAGTCCGCCAAAACCCGTGCCAGGAAGTTGTACCTCAACATGCTGACGAAAGTTGAATGCTGCATCATGGACGACGAAACATATGTGAAGGCCGACTTCAAACAGATCCCCGTTTCAAACCTGTTTTTCACGGCCAAGGATAAGTTCAGCGTTCCGGAGCATGTCCGCACTCAGAAGATGTCCAAATTTGCGAAGAAATTCCTGGTTTGGCAAGCCATCCAGGTCCACAATACTTTATTGCCGTCGTTGGGGAGGATGTGCGCGATGCGGACAGGTCGATTCAAGTGGAGAAATTCGGTCGAAAGGTACTGGTATGGCAAGCAATATGTTCCTGTGGTTTGAAGTCAACCATTTTTTACACTACCGGAACTATAAATGCGGAAATCTATCGATCTGAGTGTCTCCAGAAGAGATTGTTGCCTTTATATAAAAAGCATAGTACACCTCCACTGTTTTGGCCGGATTTAGCGTCGGCTCACTATGCCAAAACCACTCTCAATTGGCTTGCGGAAAAGGGTATAGATTTCGTTGAGAAAAATATCAATCCACCAAATTGCCCTCAGCTTCGACCTATCGAACGTTACTGGGCAATCGTGAAGAGAATCTTCAAGAAGACTGGTGAGGCAGCTGGGAACATGCAGGAGTTCATAAAAATTTGGGCTCAAGCGTCCAAAAAATGCGATGCAACGATGCCAAAATTCGAAAATTCGTTCAGGAATAACTTAAATTTCATCCGGTCTTCATTATGTTCAAGTTTAATCTCGTACAATAAAGGATCAATTTTTTGTATGAATAAAATATCGGTTTTCAACATAATTTGAAAGAAAGTTTGTGGATAGCTTAGATTCGATACACTCCTTACTGGACCTCCGTGGGGCGGAAATCGGTGAATATCACGACGAGAGTCCTGCAAGAGGCCCAACACTTTGGAACGGGATGTACAACGGAGTGCCGGCAATGACGCTGCCCAAAGGCGTAGTAATCATAGGCTTTGCGAACGACATCGTATAATCAATGACAGATGAAACACTGGAAGAAGTGGAAATGCTGGCGGCCGAAGCAATCGACATTTTTGAAAACTGGGTGCAGGGGGCGAAGCTGCAGATAACACACCCCGAAACTGAGGGGCTGTTGGTCAGCAACTGAAAAATGGTGCAGCGAGCAGGAATCGCCTCGAAGCGCGTGGTGTATTATCTAGGTGTGATGATCGACGACCGGCTAAACTTCAACAGCCACCTAGATTATGCCTGCGAGAAGCCGGTGAAAACCATCAACGCGGTAGCCAGAATCATGCCAAATTGCTACGAACCTAGCAGTAGTAAGCGGCGTCTACTGGCTATTACGTCATCATCAATAATGAGATACGCAACCTGGCGCAGTACGTTCAGGAGTTCGAAAACTTGTCAGGAGGAGTCGATGGCCAAATGGCAGCGATAATAGAACAGGGGGGAAACGGTCATGGACGCACCAGCTCGTACCGGATCTGTCGACCTGGATGAAACGGAAGCATGGAGAGGTAAACTTCTACGCAGTTTCTGTCTGGCAATGGTTGCTTTGCTTCAGGCAATATGTGCATCGATTCAGACACGCAGTGTCACTCAAGAGATACTGGAGCACGTGGTCTTTGAATGTCCACGATTTGGATTATTGCTAAGTGAGATGTTTGACTTCAGCGGGGCAGATACCAGTCCAGTTAACGTCTTCTATAGAATGTGTCGTGACGAAAGTGCGTTGAATGCGATCAACGGAGCCATTACACAAATCATGTCGGCTCTTCTTCGAAAATGGGTGGATAATCAAGAAGCGTGTGATTGAGCGGAGTAGCGGGCTGTTGGTCTTGGGGGATGTTCGAACATCGGGGAACTCTCCGTCGTTGTATGGTAGATCCGCAGTCGGAGACTACTCGAGTCGATTGCATAGAGGGTGGAAGCTAAATGGCTCAAACAAGAAGTAGAAGCTAATTGGATCATAGCACAATGGCTACATGGGCAAGATCCCAAATGAAGTAATATCATTGACCAGTCCCGGGGTGGTTCTGATGGTTGGACTTCAGGAATCGAAACAGAACTTGCATCCGTTATAGTTGTAGTCAGAAACACTATTGCAGCATTGGAATCTCAGCTTCGATGTTCAATCCATTGATGACTGGGTCTAACTAGTTCGGCTTGGAGTGAATTTCACGTTGAAAACGAGGCCCGTCGATAGCAGCAGACTTTTGGTGACATCCAAACGGTTGGGTCCGATGAAAGTTAGTTCAAACTAATTGATTTTATCATGTCCAGCGTGTTGTTCGAGAGAGTCAGATCAAACGTAGAATGGACGACTGAGAGACGAAGATGATGACTTTCGAAGAAATTCTGAACAAAATAAAGACAGCAATACGCTTGTTTGTTTTCATAACTATGCATTCACGTTCCTATTATTCCTCGTTATAGTAAAATAAAACCTTATCAGCTATCAAGTGTTTTCCGTTATATCATACACAAACTCTTCTGTACAGAACATCTTCTCACTATCCGAATGAATCCCATGTTATTCCATTATTCCAGTGGTATCGAACTCCTTGCTTTTCTCAAGACAACAGGTGTAGTGAATCAAATTCATCATCTCTCATAATCACCTTTAACAACTAGATCACTCTCGCAGTTTACGTTCTATTTTGTTTGCCTCGTTTACCTGTACTCTCCTTCCGTACTGCGTGTCGTCGCACTCCTTTTGATTTGAGATCAAAGGTTATGCGTAAAACTTTGCCTTCCTACCTAAGTCACTTCTCTTTGCACACGCCGGACAAGAGCAGAACTGTATTCACCGTCAACTTTAACTGTAATTATAGTAATGTTAGATTATATAGGAATCAATTGACGAAAAACTCCGACGCACGTTTGTTTGCTGCTACTTATTTATGAACATTTGTTCGAGTCAGGCCAGAACAGCATTAAATGGGAGGGGAGAAACCTAGAACACATTTGAACTATTCATTTACTTTCTTCGCATTTTTTTTTTTTTTTTGGTTTCTTTTGTCAAACATTCAACCACTATCAATCGCGCCCGAACAGTTTAAAGTAAATTTTACGCTACACGATCTCGGTACAATTTGGTTTTCGTTAAATTTATACTCAATTAGAGAAGGAATGTGTGTATAGTTTTTCTGGGTTTCACTAAATCTCAATTTTTTTTTTTACACGAGAGCGTTTTCGACGAAAGTTAAATCAAAACGTGTTACGCTACACGATGCAGTATGTTCTGTAATCTCGATTGGAGCAAATGTTTTGTAAAGTGAAATAAACATTGGTAGCACTCAAATTCGGTTTTAACGCTAATGGATAGAATAAATTATGAATCGTAAGGTTTTCATAAAAAAAATAAACAAACACCCAACGGTATCCAGCTTTAATACGTAAAATTAACATGACTGACTTATACAAAGGAGTATTGCTTCCGTTCAACCCGGGGAAACTGAAAGCCTTACATTAGAACTTGTTTTATTTTTGTTATTTTCATAAGTGGTCAGCAGTTCAAAACGGATGCGAAACCGTGCATTTGCTTTCTTCGTTTAACTTGTGGAGCTTCGAGAGCGGTGAGCAAAAACTTAGCAAGTTCATTTCTACGTTGACTTAGGTATTGCCTATATGTTGTGGGACGAATATATGTGTTGCTGTTGCAAGTCTTTCTGCGTTTATTAAATTCTACAAAATCTCCGATTTTGCCGGTTTGCAAGTAGCTCAGAACAGCTGTTCTATTTTCATAACTGTACTCTAGGGTTTAATCGATGTCCTTGTTTTTTTAAGAAGTATAACAAATGTTGCGGTTTTTGCCGGTAGTAATTGCATTGCATCGGTTGAATTCACATTCGCTACTGCTATTATTACTACTGTTGCTGCCTTTGCGTTGCCAGAACAGGGAGCAATTTGGATTAGGTTTAACTAACAGGTAATGAACCCTGGGTCCGTCATCACGGTCTCTACACGGAATCATCTGAAAAAATACCGAAAGAACCCATTAGAATTATGAACATATCCTAATAATCGTGGAGACGCATGGTTGCCGATGTTCCATGCCAGCACCCATCGCATTGCTATTCGTTTCCAATGCAAACGCACGCAAAATCACAATGCGCCCGATGGGTATGCAATCCGGAAACACAAACTCACCATGATACCACCACTTCGTCTTCTTGGGGTTCTTATTGCACGTTTTAACATAGATTCCGTTGTCCGGTGGGCGTCGCTTCTCCCGGCAGCTGCTCAGCATCGACGATATACTGAGACACACGGATTGCACTGATAACGCGGGTGACCTGTCGGGGGGTGGGAGGTTATCGCAATGTTTAGTAAATTAGTAATTAACCGGCTGTGCATTAGAACTTACCAATCATCTGTCAGGATCGATAGGCAGATGTGACCGTTCGAGTAGACGTGCGGATGCACGGGAATATTGGAACCTATGAACGTGACCTGAATGGAATGAAAACAAAGAGAGAGAAACGACATGGTACAGGAAATGCATAATTAATAATTCAGTCCACGGCATGTTTGTGAATAATCTTGCAAATGTAAATTGATGCGTCTGGTTTGGCGGGAGAATGTTTGCATTAGTTACCTCGGGCGAATCGAAGGGGTACTTATTGTTAAATTTGAATAACAGCTGAAAGTGTTCTCCCTCGTACAGCGTGCCCTCGACGCCGTCGATGTTGATAATCCATCTGGAAGGGTAAAGGCAGAGGGAGAAATATGGTACAATCAATTATTTTAAAATTGTATGTTTATTATTTTACAATCTCTTTTATCTAGAGGGAGAGGCCGAAGCACAAAATGCAGAAACACGGAACTATGAAAATATTTTAGCCTACCACATAAGGATGACAATTGTAAAAGCCGAATCAGAGTAGGCCGAAAATGAAATACACGGTGTCAGGGATGCCAGACATTTTTTTCAAATGTCTGTGATAAAAATTTGAAATGTCTGGGAATGTCTATAAAAGTCTGTAATTTTTTTAAGAAAACTAGACTTCTTTCAACGAAAAGACGTAATAAGAGAGCGAGTTATGTCATTTTCGCTGTTTAAGTGATTAAGGTCTGTATCCTTGAGGTTTTTGGTACAATGTTCACTTGATTTGCTTGGTACCACTCCATCACAGTTCTAGCATAGTGGCATGATGCCAAATTGGGCCAGAACAAAGGTTTTTCTTTGTGACTTTTGATGAAGGGTAGCAATCGATTCTGCAGACACTCTATCTGATAGATCTCCTTGTTGATTGTGCCTGTAGTGACAAAAGATTTACTGAACACGAGTGTCAGAACTCGACACTGAAGAAGTCTGTAAGTAGCAGACGAAATAGGCCTATCTGTCAAAAGATAAGCTCATAGTGGAATTAAAAGGAATTTGCTCGAGATTACTAGCGAAAAATTAAAAAAGTGTTTCAAGGTTTAATTTTTTATTTTTTTAAAAAGTGATCAAATGAAGTGTTAAATTTTGAATTATTTTATGCTTCTCAGCTAAACTTCAGGGAAATTTTCTTACTGGTCAAATCTTCCAAACGAGGTGAGATGGAAAGTAAGGAATTGTATGAGAGTGTGTCCTCATAGTATGACACATAATCTTAGTATAGATTAGAGTCGGAAAAAAATGCGGCACTTTGTTTTGGGTGTAACTTTTTATCGCGTGGGTTAAAATTAATGAAATTTTGGGTAATACTAGTTTAGAGTGTTATGTTTATGTGTGCAAAATTGTATCTGTCAAGAAGTTTTCAAGATGCATTTGAAACAAGAAGAGCTACGCCAGCAAATCTTGGGCGCCTTGATCGATAATCCTGGTCAGTCGTACAGATGGATCGGCAAAAGGCTTGGAATCCACCATTCCACCGTGTCCCGCGTTGTGAAGATGTTCCAGGAGACGAAGACCATCGAGCGGCGCACTGGAAGCGGCCGAAAACCGAAAACGGAATACCCAGAGAAGGCACGGAAGATAAGGCAGTACTTTAAGAATAACCCGAACCTTTCCACCCGAGACGTGGCCAAAAAGGTCAATTCGTCGAAGTGGTTCGTCCAGCAGACCATGAAGCGAACTGGGCTACGTATTTTTAAGGTCAGGAAGGCGCAAAACCGGACTGACAAGCAAAACACGGTGGCCAAATTGCGAGCGCGGAAGCTGTACCGTGAGTGGCTGGTCAAGCCAGGCTGTCTCGTCATCGACGACGAGACATATATCAAGGCGGACACCAAACAAATACCCGGCCTCGAGTTTTTTGTCGGTACGTCCCGCATGGAGATTCAGGAAAAGTTCCGGAAGAGAAAGATGGGCAAATTCGCGAAGAAGTACCTGTTGTGGCAGGCGATCTGCGAGTGCGGACGGTACAGCAAGCCGTTCGTTACAACCGGAACCATAAACGGGCAGATTTATCGAGAGGAATGCTTGCAGAAGCGCCTGCTGCCATTCCTCCGCTCTCACCGTGGTCCCACGCTGTTCTGGGCGGATCTCACTCCGTGCCATTACGCCAAGCCTGTAATGGATTGGTACGAAGCGAAGGGCGTTAATGTGGAAGGAGGCGAAGGAGGCGAACCCGCCGAATACACCAGAACTTCGTCCGATCGAAAAGTTTTGGGCGATAACGAAAAAGAAGTTGAAGAAAAACGGAAAAACATTCAAAACCGATGAAGGTTTGAAGAAAAACTGGGAGAAATTGTGTAAGGAAGATGGACGAAGCCTCGCCCAAGATCTCATGAGGAGTATTAAGAGAAATGTACGAGCATTCAGCTTGGAATTTCAATAAATAAATTATGCCAAAACATAGCTAATATATAGTAATTTAATCCCTGAAAATTTGAGAAGTATCCGATTTAAAATGAATTTTAGTGATCATTTTTGTGTGTCTCGTTTTTTCCGAGTCCAGTCTTTATCATATTTTAATATGGTGTCATCATCACTCATGATCATCAATATCATTATAGTCATATGAATGTTTTTTTATATAGACTGCTTCTTCGGTTAGTCAGCGATTATCTCTAAAATTTCAGGGAAACTCTCTCCTGATCTTCTGCAAGGATCTTTGCTCAAATTCTGGGAAGTTTCCTCCTGAACTTCAGGAAATTTTCCTGGTGAACTTCTTGGCAGTTACTCCTTATTTTCTTCGAAATTCACATTTAAGAACCCAACCTTACCTTCCAGAAACATTTGGTAAGTTTTTTCTGAACATAGCTACTTTCTAAACTTCTGATAAGTTCCATCCTTAACTACGAGGAAAGTTTCTGCATAACTTTGAGAAAGTACTCTTCAGAATTTCTTGGAAAATCTTTTTATGTTGTTAGAAGTTGCTGCCTGAACTTCTGATAAGTTCTTTTCTGAACTCTTAAAATAATCTCTACTGAACTTCAGGGGAGCACCCTCCTCCTTCGGGGAAGTTTGTTCCTGAACTTCTGAGAAATTCCTGCTTGAACTAATAGAAAGTTCTCTATACTTTTGGAAAGTTTTGTCCTGATTTTATCCAAAATAATCTGCCATCACTTCTGGGATTTCGTGAACTTCGAGAAGTTCTCCTTCTGAAATGCTGGAATATTCTATTCGGAACTTTAGGGAAGCTCCCTAGCACTTTTGGGTAGTTCCAACTAAACTTTTGTTCTCTTCGCAACTTCTGAGAAATCCTCTTGTGAACTTCTGAGGAGTTCTTTACGGATTTTTTTTGGAAATTCCTTTTTGACCCTACAGGTAGTGCCTGTATGAAATTCGTGGAAGTTTTTTTCCTGAGTTTATTCTTTCCAAACTTCTGATTGGTCCTATCCAGAACTGCGAGAATTTTTTTACTGAAACTTTGGGAAAGCCGTCCCCAAAATTTTTAGGAAAATTTGGTCTTGAAGTTTCTTGCTGGACTTGTCCCCTTCTGAACTTCTGGGAAGTTTTCTCCGGAATTATTGGGAAGTTCGTGCTCAAATTAAAAGAAAGTATCCCCAATGCTCCTGGAAAGTTTTATTCTTTTCTCTCATTCTGAAATGTTAAAATTTTCTTCACTGAGCTTTGGAAAAGCTGCCTAGCAGTTCTGGGAAGTTCCAACTAACCTTTTGAAAAGTATCTTCCGGAACTTCTGGGAAGTTATTTCCTGAACTTGAGAGAAGCTATTTCCTCAACTTCTATGACGCATTGTCCTGAGGATTTTTTTTGCTGATTTTTTTAGAAATTATTGGTTAGCTCCCGTGGGAAATTTGGGGATATTTTTTTGCTGAACTTCTGGGAAGTTCAATCTTGAATTTCTGGGAAGAACTCCAAAACCTCTGAAAAATTCTACTTCAGAGAAGTCCTCTCCGCTACACAGAGAGCATTTTGATAGTCAATTTTACCATTATTGGGGGTTAGGATGACTATTGCAGCATAGTGATTTTGACCCAACATTTGCCATAATGTCGGAATAGTCCTTGTTACCATGATCATAGTCAAGAATGCCATGAACGTGGTGAATTCGTCCATTTTCATGGTTATTGTAACCATTATATGCAATAGTCACCTTGACCATGATATAATTGTCGGTATAACGATAGAATTTTTCTCAGAGTACACTTCTGCTGGAAGCTCTGATAAGTCCTCTCCTGATTCTTGGGGAAGTTCTGTCTTGAAATTCTGGTAAGTATGATCTTGAACTTCGGTAATGAGTTTTTGAAGGTGCTTCTTGCATGGACTGCTTGTTCCCAATACTCCTGAGAAGTTTCTACCTGACCATAGGAGAAGTTTTTTTTTTCGAGAAAGTCTCTAAATTTCTCGAATAAGATTTGTATTGTTGTGAACCTTGATTTTCGTTGTGACTTAATGGCAAAGGACCAATATTACCAACGCTTTGACAGTAATCTTTCGCATGGGTTTGAACACGCGTGGGATTGATCACTACCATAAGTAGGGACTCCATGTTACCCATGGATTTCTACTTTAAATGATGCCTACGATATTTTAAAATACTTCAACAAAGCTTTTTACCGTATCTACTATACTGTTCAGACCTTCGAACGTTTTAAATCCGAACTTTAGAGAATAACTTTATTTGAAATTTGAAAAAATATTTCATATGTCTGTAATAGTCTGCAACATAAATAAAATGTTTGCATCGTTAAAAAAGTCTGCAATAAAAATAACAAGTCTGCAAATTTACAAACATGTTTGTGAATATGGCATCCATGCACTGTGTACAATAAGTTCTACAATGTAACCGGCCAATACTCATTAATGAGTAAACATACCCTTTTTGATTGTAGGTACACACTTAGAAATTATGAATTTTACACGAGACCATTATTCCATTATTGTAAATAGTCGGGGAACGTAAAGAAAGATTTCGTGTAAAATCATGTCTCCTGAAACTGACACATACGCAATTCGACAAAATATGTGTTCGGTTGAATTTATTTTCTCATCTCTTTCAACACATTCTTTTGTGCTAAAAATCGCTTGCATGTGTCGGTCTCAGGGACAGAAATTTACACGAGATTTTGGTAGTGTGTACTTATATGAAGCTGTCAAAAAATGGGTACTATTGAAATTAATATAACTCATTTTCAATTTTCAATGAGAGACCAAATGATGGGTATTTTTTCATCCATTAATGGGTAAATTTGACAATTATAATGATGTTATGTATATTTTTCAATAAAATCCTAAAACACATGAAAATTTTTCAAAGGATAGCAGTGTCCGGTTTCAAAATGCGGGGTTTCCGAACTGAAATCTAATGTAATGGTCTTTAAGATCGTCGGTACACATAAATACACAAATACAAATACAAATACACTCAGCGAAATAAACTTTCGATATTCATAAGATTGCATTATGATTATTTGCCACAAGAAATCATTATGAAGTGCATTAATCTATCTTATGAAGTATTATGATGTTGAGAATATAAAAATATGGAGCAACCTGGATTCGAACCTTGAACGTTGAGGTTATGGTCCAGTGACTTGACCACTAGTATATACTAGCACTTGTGAACAGGAAAGCTTAAAGGCGTACAAAAACAACGTCGTGTACAACAAAATCCTTATGAAATTTCAAAGCATCGTTCATAAGTTGAACCTAACGAAATTCTTAAGATTTTTTTGCGATCTATTAGTTTTGTGCTAATGCTCATTATTCAATATCACAACTAAAAACAAATCACGAAAAATGGATACTTCATATCCATTTCGCAAATAAAAAACATTTTAAAAAT
>JASCZW010016733.1:0-18212 GCA_034211315.2 Aedes japonicus | reverse complement strand
CCCACTGTGCAACGGGTCAAGCTGGATATAACTCATGGATGTGTGCGAAATTAACAAAACGTCCTTCTTCCAAGCATGGAGGGCGATGGAGCAGGGGATGAGAGAAAAAAACCAAGTTCTAGAAATAAGAACGTCAATCCATTTTGAAAACTGGTCAAGCTCCTAGAAGCTGAGAAATATTCAAATAATTGATAAAAATAACTATTGGATCATGTTATTTATAGATTTATTCCAGAACTCAGACGAGTATTACTATACGAAAATTTAGTAGTTTTAATAGTGTAGGCTATACCGGCATTTTGCTCCAAGGGGATTATTTGAAGCAGTAGTTGTATGGAGACCTAAATGATCTTTCTCTTTTTCTTTATACAGATATTCCACTTTGGAGGGCCACGTTCATCATGATTATGATTTCCTCAGGTTGGGTTTTTATTGATCTTCACATGGTAAAGAGTTTGCAAGTAAATATTTGCTATCCTTTTATAAACAGTTTTGTTTTTGATTTAAGGAGTGTATCGAAAATAAACTATCCACAAACTTTCTTTCAAATTATGTTGAAAACTGATATTTTATTCATACAAAAAATTGATCCTTTATTGTACGAGGTTAAACTTGAACATAATGAAGACCGGATGAAATTTAAGTTATTCCTTCACGAATTTTCGAAGTTTGGATCGAATGCTCTTCATCAAGTTCCGGACAAGTGTTGCATCGCATTTTTTGGACGCTTGAGCCCAAATTTTTTTGAGCTCCTGCATGTTCCCAGCTGCCTTACCAGTCTTCTTGAAGACCCTCTTCACGATTGCCCAGTAACATTCGATGGGTCGAAGCTGAGGGCAATTTGGTGGATTGATATTTTTCTCAACGAAATCTATACCCTTTTCCGCAAGCCAATTGAGAGTGGTTTTGGCATAGTAAGCCGACGCTAAATCCGGCCAAAACAGTGGAGGTGTACTATACTTCTCATATAAAGGCAACAATCTCTTCTGGAGACACTCAGATCGATAGATTTCCGCATTTATAGTTCCGGTAGTGTAAAAATGGTTGACTTCAAACCACAGGAACATATTGCTTGCCATACCAGTACCTTTCGACCGAATTTCTCCACTTGAATCGACCTGTCTGCATCGCTCACATCCTCGCCAACGACGGCAGTAAAGTATTGTGGACCTGGAAGGGTTTTCGAGTCCTCCTTTACATAGGTCTCATCGTCCATCAAAACGCATGCATCCGGACGCTGCAAAAGACGCGAATACAATTTCCGGGCCCTTCTGCTTCTTGTAGGTCTTCAGGTGGTTTCGCCTCTTGATACGCTGGATCATTCCGACACTCGTTCCTGCTTTTTTGGCCAAATCACATATTGACATTGATTTGTTCTTCATGATTAGAGATACCACTTTCTGCTCCAGTTTCGGGTTGGAAGAACCGGGTTTTCTGCCTCTTCCTGGTAGCTCATCCAAAGAATAGTGTTCCCCAAACTTATTAATGATGGTTTTAACACTCGCATGATGAATTCCAAACCGCTTCGCCAATTTTCGCATAGTAATACCCTTCTCACTTAGCCATGTGTCCAGAACCTTAATTTTCACTTCCTTTTCAGTTCGCGACATTTTGAAAACACAGAATTTGAACCGCACAAACAAGTAAACAAAAGAAAGCTGACAGTCAAACGTACAGCATGCAGTGTTCAGAGCATAAAAAACCATCACAAATACATGCGTACAACGCAAATGTATGTGGATAGCTTATATTCGATACACTCCTTACTTCGGTTTTGTGTTCTCTACGGAGTGGTGAATATTCATCTTGAAACGCGAAAGTAAATTCTGCACATATGGTGCATGGGAAAGGTGTCACATGAATGTTAATTACTAACGGACGTTTTTTCCTTCTTTGTATTTTTTTATTTCTCGTAATTTGTATATTTATAATCTCTATAATTCAAGAACAAGATTGGACCCAGCACCTGGAAGCTGACCAGAGTTCTGAAGACGCGCTGCAATCAGCAATGTTATGGACGAAGAGGAGAACTTTACGATCCTGAACCGTTTAATCGCTGGGAACATGGCAACATGCTATACCTACGAGTTGGACACTGCACCCCATAAGGTAAAATATGCCAGAAGAGACAAGTTTGAGCCCAATATATAAGTATAGGCGGCTATTTTGACCACTCGCTGCACAGTATCGTACTAGCGACACGTTCGGACGTGTTTTTCGCTCGCGCTCTGAAAAGTGTTTCAGTTCTATTTCGTTCGCTCTCTCGGTGTGTACGTAGTGCACCTTATCCCTGCTGCTCCCTCCTAGAGGATGGAGACAGAGGAACGCCGCCCGATGTGGCTGGCACGTCCGCAAGAAAAAGCAAACGGAAGAAGCCCGACGTCGACGCCGACGTGAATCAGCAGCTGTAAACGTATCCCAACCGATTGTCTCCACACCGGAAAGTAATCGGACACCCAAGCAACCGCCCCTGGACGCTGGCCACGAAAATGGAGCCCTGCAAGGCTCGTTTGACGTATAAAATCACCAGGTTTGGCACAAGGATCCACTGCTCCACCACCGACGACTACAACAACGTGCGCAAGTATCTCGATGATCTGAGATTCGAGTACTAAACGCACGACAAGCCATCCGATCGGCCCTACCGCGTGGTTCTACGAGGTCTTCCACTGGTGGCACTGGAAATCCTCTTCAATCGTCCGAAGGAGGAGCACGACCTGGCGGTGCATGTCATCCGACGGAAGAGTGACTTTGCAACCCAAGATGAGGCCTTCTATCTGGTTCACTTCGCCAAAGCTTACACAAACCTTACCAAACTGCGCGAGGTCAGGCAGGTTGGACAGATCCTGGTACGTTGGGACGCGTATCAAAACAAGCGCGTGGATGTTACGCAGTGTATGCGTTGTCTGTACCACGGTCACGGCACCCGGAACTGTCACCTTAGGACAAGGTGCAACAACTGCGGCGGAACCCACGACACTGAAGAGTGCCCGTCGAAAGATTCCCCTGCCAAGCGATGCGCCAACTGTGGTGGCGCCCACCAAGCTACGGACCGTAACTGCCTTAAACGAGCCGAATTTCTCCGAATACGGCATCAAACTTCGTCCAACCAGAAGGGCCGAAAGCAACTTCGCAAGGCCCCGCCTGCTCCTGCTTTGAACAATGAAAACTATCCTGCTCTGCCGAACAGCTCGGCAACCGCCGGAACTCCAAGATTCGTGGCACCTCAGTCCACCCCCGGGATAAATCAATACCGACGCACCGACCTTCGCGTCAGAGCTGGTGTGACAGCTGCTCCAACCGATTCCCCTCCCGAGGAAAATAAAGATGCGGTCTACAGCTCAGCCGAACTGTGGACCATTTTTACGGATTTCCGTGGAAGACTTCTGCGGTGCAGGACAAAATCGGACCAAGTGGAGGTCCTTGGTTACATGGTGTGCAAATATGGGGTCAATTGAGCCCCGCACCATCCGTGTTGCCAACTGGAATGCTCGCTCTGTTAGAGCGAAAAAGCTTGAGCTGGGAAACTTCCTTGCCCAGCAAAAAATCGACATGGGAGTGATTTCGGAGACCCGGCTAAACCCGAAATTGAACCTCGCTCCCAGAACACACCATCATCCGCCTGGATCGTCCGAATGCAAGTGGGGGCGGCGTGGCTGTGATTATCAGGAAAGGCATCCGGTACGAGGTTCTACCGCATCCGAAGACCAGCGTCATAGAAGCCATCGGTGTCAAAATCATCATCCCCCAGGGCGACATCTCGCTGTTTGCCGTCTACATGCCCCGGCAGTGCGTGGACGGAAACGGCACTGCACAGCTCTTCGTGGAAGACCTCGAAAAACTCACCGACAACCGATCTCGTTTCGTGGTGGCCGGTGATCTCAACGCTCGGCATACTCTGTGGCGAAACCATACGGACAACAAGAACGGAAACCTTCTGGCCCCCCACCTTAGCTTGGGTAAGTGTGCCATTCACTTTCCGGACGATCCGACCTTTTTATCCCCAGCTGGAAGTACCTCCACCTTGGACGTGTTTCTGTCCGACTGGGCACTGTCAAAGCCGGTCACACATCACGAGCTTAGCTCCGACCACTACCCGGTGGTGTGCGAACTGGACTGCAATCCAACACCAGCCCCGCTGACGATGAGACGGGATTATCATCGGGTCAACTGGGTGGCTTTCAGTCGCCTGGTCGACTTTCTTCTTCCCGAAAACCCGGACGTATCCACCGTCGAAGCCATCGACCACCAACTGGGTGTTTTCGAGAACTCCGTACACGCCGCAGAAGAAGCCTCCATCCGCTGGGTACCGGTGAGGCGGCAATACACCACGATTGACCCCTACACTTGGCAGCTTATCCAGCAGCGAAACACCGTTCGCCGGCAATTTAAACGAACCGGATGCCCGATGAAGAAGGAAGAGCTCTCCATCCTCAGCCACCTGATTTGGGACCGAATGGCGACCATCAGGAACATGCAGTTCGCCAACAGCATCGCCCAAATGAGCGACCACTCCCGGCCATTCGGGAAGGTGGCGAAAGTTCTGAAGCAGAGGCCGAAAGCAGTCCTACCACTGAAGGACAACACCGGTGGCATTCTGGTATCTCCGTCGAAGAAGGCCAACGCCATCGCCAACAAGCTCGTCGAAGCGCACAACCTCGGTGCCAGCATGGCGAGTCCCCACGAAGCTACAGTCCAACGAACCATCCGCCGGCTCTATGAGCAAGTCGACGCCGCTCCATTTGTCGGCATCGTGACGGAGAACGATGTTCGTGCTGCAGTGAAACGCGGCAAAAATATGTCGGCATTTGACGGCATTTTCAAGCTGGTGCTGAAGAAGCTTTCCGGTAGATGCTTCCATTTGCACCATTTTCCGACGAGGTGGAAGGTAGGGAAAGTTATCCCTATCCTGAAACCTGGAAAGGATCCGACTGCACCGACCAGCTACAGGCTTATCACTTTGCTTTCGGCCGTCAGCAAAACATTCGAGCGACTCATCCTCCAGCGACTGATGGTGCACGTAGAAGTGAACCACATCATACCACCAGAGTAATTCGGTTTTAGGCAGGGACACTCTACTGTCCACCAACTGGTCCGAGTGGAAAACATAATTCACCGCAACAAGTCGGTATCAACCAACACGGCCATGGTTCTTCTGGATGTGGAGAAGGCCTTCAACAACGTCTGGCACGACGGCTTGATCCACAAGTTGGTACAGACGAACTTCCCGAGCTACCTAACGAGGATGGTAAGGAACTATCTAACCAACCGTTCCTTCAGAGTATCGCTTGCAGGAGCATCGTCCGCACTCAAATCGATCCCAGCCGGTGTGCCTCGAGGTAGCCTTCTGGGTCCCATCCTGTACAATCTGTACACCTCAGACGTACCCCAGCTTCCAGCTGGCTGCATCCTGGTGCAGTACGCGGACGACAGTCCAATCATGGCCAACGGACGAATGCCAATGATCTACCGGTCCCGGTTGCAACAAGGCGTAACCGCGTACGTGACGTACCTCAGCAGCTGGAAAATCAAAGTGAACGAAGGCAAAAGTCAAGCTATCCTGTTCAGACACCGACCATCACCGAAGCTTCTACCTCCACCCGACTGCTTCATCCGGGTAAACGGATGCCCCGTTGATTGGATGGATGACGTTCAATACCTTGGGGTCGCCATCGACAACAAACGGAACTACCTTGCTCACACTGACAAACTGCGGAACAAATGCATCGGTCTGCTGAAAGCGCTTTATCCGTTGATAAGTCGACGGTCCCGGTTATCGCAGCGGAACAAACTGGCCGTCTTCAAGGCAATTATCGCCTCGGTGATGAACTACGCCATGCCGGTGTGGGGAACTTGTGCAGAAACCCACATCCAGAAGCTACAAGTCGTCCAAAATCGGTTGCTCCGATTAATCCTCGACGCCGCGCCCAGAACGAGAACCAGTGAGCTCCATCGTGCCGCCGAATTCAGGACAGTTAAAGACCGCATCGAAATGTCTATCGATGCACTCATGGACAATTGTCGTCACTCCGAGAGCTCGCTCATCCGAGCGAAAGCAGACTAGAAAAAAATTATCAAATTATTAGGTTAAGTAGGTTATCAAATTAAAACTACATTGCCATGCAAGCAGACAAACACACAAAGCCACCTGAAAAACAAACAACCATCATCGATGTAAACACAACTTAATGGTTGAAAACATTCATTTGTAACTCACTTAAGAATTTATATGTTGAAACACGAACTGGAAAATAAAGATTAAATTGAACGTTAAAAAAAAAAATTGACCGCTGGCATGTCTAACCTTTACGTACAGACGAGTAGGGGTATTGCGGCGGGTACGGAAGTCTACACGAGGAACTGCTTGCAAAAAATGGTAGCTTTTGTAAAAAAGCACCGTAAGGATGAAGACGTTGTATTCTAACTGGACCTACAGTAAAGAGTGTTTCGATCAGAATTTGGTCAAACATTAAAGTATGTGAGTCGATGAAGGTTTTTATTAATAAGTCAAATTCTTTTACTTTTTCCAGTTCAGTTAATACACAATACATGAGAAATATTCAACTAAGCTTCCTTTTTCGCGAATGCGAATTGCCGGGTCTTTCGTTTAACACCTGCCGTAAGATTTTGTACAGTCTCCTTGTCTACTTTACTTGCCGCAGAACATCTTGAACTGTTTCTCGCTCACAACAGCTTTTTGAGTCTTCTTAAGGTCCCGCTTAATGATGGCCCAATATTGTTGGATTGGGTGGAGCTCTGGCCCTGTTTGGAAGGTTCTTGTCATTGGGCACCACTTGAACGTTGTTGGCAGCATACCACTCCATGGCCTTTTTTCCGTAATGGCAAGATGCCAAATCCGGCAAAAATAGAACGGAACAATTGTGTCGCTTCAGGAAAGGCAGTGGACGTTTTTATAGGCACTCGCTCAGATAAATTTCCTGCTTGACGGTTCCGGTCACAAAGTAAACGTTGCTCTCCAAGCCACAGGCACAGATGGCCTGCCACACCAGATATTTCTTCGCGATCTTTGACAGTTTAATGTGTTTGTCTACCTGTTAAAGTCTGCCTTGACGTAAGTTTCATCGTCCTGTACCAATTTTGTCGTGTACAACTTTTGCGATCGTGATTGGGAGTCACCACTTTCTTGTAAATCGACAGTTCAGCTCGTTTTTTAGCTCTATCCACGGTTGAAGGCGCCATTCCCAGCTTTTTTGCGACATCTCGGACGGAGAGGTTGGGTTTCCGCTCGAAACAGCGGGCAACTCTTTTTGTCGTCGCTCTGGCCTCCGGCTTTCGATTTCCCCCGTTCCAGTTTTCCTGGCTGTCGACAAATGTTCACCGAATACTTTTAATACTTTGGTAACAGTTGATTTAGCCACATTCAACAATTTCGCCTACTTGGCGTAAGAGTAATTTGGACTTTCGCCATGCACGTTCAAAATTTTGATGCGTTGCTTTTCTTCCGTAGACGACATTTTGATAACTGAAGTGCTAATCTTAAAATCAAAATAAAGGCATGATGCTACACGCACACATCTTCAAAATGAGGGGTGTGCAATTTTTTTTTGATGCACGATGAAAGGAAATGCGTCAAGTTTAAGTCGACTAAATTTTGATCGAAACACGCTTTATGGCTTGTAATTGGAATGATAATAAATAAATATCTTGTCAAAACTGCTCTGAATTTGTCAGAGTGACAAAAACAGTTTTCTGGCAACTAATGAATCACAAAACTTAAACCAGGGCTGAAAATCTTGACAATCATGGACTTAAACACAAAGCTATCCATCAGATCAACATCAACATAATTTGCGAACCTTAGTTAAGGAAACTTCTTCAATTATTTCATATGATAATCTTCTGGAATGGATTTCTGGATCTAAAGGGCGAACACGAAATTATTGCGACACCGAAAATGTCATGTCAATTTTCTTATAATGTTTAGAATCAAACCAAAATTTTAGGGTAGTTTTATACATATATTTACTTCAAAAATCAAAAGAAAAGTTAATCGATGGAGCCTTGAGTGTAAAATTGAACGCATTTTCGTTTGATGCCCTCTATCAAAGTCTTTACAGTGTCATCCGGTACCAGTTTCTCAGTTTTTTTTCCATTTTCTTAACATGTCCTTCTCGTCTTTGACTGTCTTCTTGCTCTTCCGAAGTTCCCGCTTCATCATTGCCCAGTACTGCTCCACCGGGCGCAGCTCCGGACAGTTTGGCGGATTCATGTCCTTTGGAACAAAATGGACAGAATTGGCCTCATACCACTCCAGGACACTTTTAGAATAGTGGCATGATGCCAAATCTGGCCAAAATAGCGGAGCTTCTTCAAGAACGGCAAAAGGCGCTTCTCGAGGTACTCAGATTTGTAGATCTCGCCATTTACTGTGCCCTTTGTCACGAAAGGCTCACTCCTCAGTCCGCAAGAGCAGATGGCCTGCCAAATGAGATATTTGGAGGCGAACTTCGACATTTTCTTCTTCTTAAATTTGTCGTCCACATAGAACTTGCTCTTGCCGATGAAAAACTATAACCCCGGAATTTGCTTAAAATCGGCTTCTATATACGTTTCGTCGTCCATCACACAGCAGACATATTTTGTCAGCACCT
Organism: Aedes japonicus; assembly: GCA_034211315.2. Lineage (NCBI taxonomy): Eukaryota > Metazoa > Arthropoda > Insecta > Diptera > Culicidae > Aedes > Aedes japonicus. Next base: position 9,600 of record JASCZW010016733.1, on the reverse strand, counting down.
TCTCGTAGAGCTTCCGTGCCCGAGGTTTAGCCGTCGATTGTTGCCGCTCATCGCGGTTTGGGAAGTTCTGTATCTTGTATGTATGTAGTCCAGCTCTCTTCTTTGCATTCTAGACGTAGCTCTGCGACATGCCGATTTTCTTAGCCAAATCACGGCTTGAGACATTGGGATTTTCTTCCGCTTCACCGTTCCCTCCGTCTTTTTGTTCTCCGGTCCCGGTTTTCTTCCAGCTCCTTTACCGTGGTCCAACGTCAACCGCTCCTGGAACCGCTTCAACACTCTCAGGACAGGTCAGGATATTCCAGGTGTTTGGAAAGGATTTGTTCTCTCGACTCGCGTTGGTTTACCTCCATTTTCGTTGAATCGAAAAACACGACTTCGAGTTTGACAGCATTTAAACATCAATGAGAAAGTGTGTAAAATTTGGTTGATTTTTACCCAATGGTAAAAAAGTTATGCCCTGTTGAATGTGTATAATTTCGTGTTCGCCCTTTAAGGCAAGCTTTTTCTGTCTCCCGAATTGAAAAACCTTTCAAATTTCATAACAAGGTCTACTAGAATGTTTTGTAATTGGAAACCGAAAACAACGTGGTCCATTATATCACGCGGATGCACTTCAAAACAAATTCTTCAACCGTCGTGATCCGATGACCACCATCACCAACAACCAAACACAAACCACACACTCTGCGACAAGGGATAAGGGCCCCCACCCTGTCCAGAGTGAGAGCGCATGCAGGCTCGGTGAAAGGATACAACAATTTAGAAGTTTAATTAAACATTAAAAACTTTTGAAATTTGTCAGTTTAATTTATCAATATTGTGCTCGCTTTCTGGGTGCTCACCCCTTCCCCTAACCACGACTCGGTTTCACCAAACTGGTGGATGTCATTTCTTATGGTAGAGCTCTAACCCGGCCTCTTACCTCCATCCAGCATCACTATCAGCATTAGTGTTGGCGTGATAAAAACTTTTCACTGAAGTATGTGTGTAGTAAAACAGAGACTACACCGATACGAGCTCAAAACGAAGCGACTATGAACAATGAGGGCCGGAGGGGGCTTGCATGAGGGCTTAGAGCTTTATCGAGCAAAGTTTAACCCACATGATCTGAGAATTTATGCGCGCGGGTAATTTGTGCCACTTTGAATTATCGCTTCGGGTACACTTTTCTCGGTTTGCATTGCATTGCGTCTGTTCGCGCTGATGTTGGTTACGGGAGGACAATCCAATTTGTGGTTCTGTTTTTCCTAACTTTTCATAACGATATGCATAGTACCTAATTCGTCAGGTTTGAGAGCTGGAGAAACTCGTCGCTAGATTCGAAAGACGTGGGAAGGGATGCTAGCTATCAAATGTCTAAAAACTCCAATTACCTTTGTGCGACGACCAGGCGAGGATGCATGTAACGTGTCGTCATTTATTAAACTACGTTGCAGCCAAGCACGCCAGCCTGAAGTTTTGGTAGCACTAATATGTGTGCTAGGTATTACGGGAACATGGTGTTGGTTGCATCACGCTTGGCTTTTGGCACCATGGAACACGTGAGAAGTTCAGTGTTTCCCTAAAAGATGAATAGTTCGAGAGCTGAGGCACGCTTAACATGAATTCCCCGAATTGCGCGATAGCTGGTATCATTAATCAACATCAATTTATCAACGGTTTTTTGAGTTTTTGGCTGAAGATAATCACACTCAAAAATTAGATCAATAATTGGAAAACAGTGGAGTCAGTCACCGCACTATTCGAGCAATAACTGTAGCTACTTCCTTTCTTGAAGAGCGTACGTGTGTGTGTGCGCGCTTCCGGAAATATGCCGGGGACAATGGTGCCTGACGTCAATGACAAACACACATGCTTCGCCTTTGCTGCTGCTGAGAGTGATGAATTGAATGAGCGAGCATCAATTCAACATTTAAGTTTGGCTTGCGCTCTATTTTGACGAAGAAGCGGAAAATTGAAAACCGGATCGTGATGAGGAAAATGTTCGCTCATTCGTAGATTATCACTAGGTAACTGGAGGATAAATCTTACAGAAGCAACTTTATATATTTAAGTGAAGTTTCACGAAAAGCGCGGTTGATGGTGCTATGCATGGAAAACTTATTCCAGAAAGTTTTTCGTAGAAGCTTGTTTTTAAACTTCGATTTAGAATTTTATTGCTAGGTGAATCTTCTCTCTAAAAACTTTTTTCCCCGTGATTTTTTTCCTTGCGTCAGTAGCCCCATTCTTGTACTGACTTCCTGAAGCTGGAGAAACTTCTACTGCTATCTGAGACAATACAAACTCAACTTCTTTTTCAAGGTAAATTTTTCAGCGAAGTAATGTTGTCCTGCGTTGAAGCGAATTTGTGATCCTCGAGAAAACATTCTTATTTTTAATGCATGTATGTAAGGTAACCACTACCCCTCCTAAAACCTTGTGTTGTATGCAACTTCACTGAATAGCAAGATCGATTTGAGTTCGATGCCTGTCGATTTTAATTCACAGTAACTTCGTATCAAGGGACAAAAACGGTGGAGCGAACCTTCCAATAATACGATTCAACTAATCGAGTAACTCAATTCACAATAATTATAAAGCTTCCAACAAACAAACCATCTCTGTTAAAAAGGACACGTCCCTCTCACTGAAATTGTTAGAATAGAAAACAAAGCATCTGCATCCAATCGGCAGGATATAGAAAATTGTACTGTACATAGCCTTGTCACTCCACTCCATAGTCCAATTTCAGCTCGAATGATGTTGCCTCCCAACCCAGTATGTGTGCAATGTCATCTTTTTTATTTTTAAATTCATTAATTTGTACAAACTCAATCTTATCAACTTAATAGAGCCAAGTTTTCATGTTTATTTACATCAGTTATCATAGAGCTAAAGTTAACTTTCCTAAGATATTGGGATCAATTCTGACCCCTTATGAAATTATGAGGTTGCTGTACAACAAAAAGTGACACATAAGACATTAGGGTCAATATTGACCCGGATTTCAAACCTTCTTAGAATTTCAAAATTCGAACTTAAGGATGAGTTTGAATAATATGCTCGCTCGACATTTGCAATTGACGCCCTCCTTCAAACCCTATACAATCGTTTCCAGTACGCTTTTCTCAGTTTTTTTTCTTCACTTCCTCATCATTTCTTTCTCGTCCTTTGCTTCTCCTTCGTTCTTCCAAAGTTTGCGTATCATCATGGCACAAAGGGTTTCGATTGGCCTTATGGGTTGATGTCTTTCGGTACAAAATCCAAAGACTTAGCTACATACCACTCCTGCAAGGTTTGAGAGTTTTGTTATGAAGTCAAATCGGGCCAAAACAAAGGTTTATGATCGTGCACCTCCATTTATAGTCCGTAACTCGCATCGCTGAAACAAGCCTACCGCACGTTGGTCCAATTCCAGCTTTGTCCACGTCTTATGCCCGTAGAGCAAAACTGGTCCAAAAACTAGAAGGGACAGCCCAATGGGGTTGTACGCAAAGTTGACGTAGGACTACGAAGCAATGTGCAATCTAGATCGCTTGATTGTTTAAAGAGTGGCCGAAATTGGTTTCCTTCCAAATCGAACTCCTATACACTAAACGTTCGCACTACAACCTTTATTGATATAGCCTGTCTTGGTATTCATTCATACATCTTGCTTTCACTGGAAATAATATGTGTGACATATGATAACAAGATACTCTATATCACGTAATATACCTTGCAGTGCGAATAAGTTTTGTTCATTTGGGAAACTTTTACTCAAGAAGCTGGTTTAATTCACCTCCAATTGCATACGGTTTTTGCTAGGCTTATGTGTGTACAACACTGCCAAAAGTGCAAATGTTGAAAACATTACGGCTTCGGTACAGGAAAGATGTTTTTCACAATCGATTATCCCGAAACCCAGCCTCCAGCTTTCCAAAACACATGTCAACTTTCTTTTCCAGTTGTTTTGATGGAACTAAAAACCGACAAAGAAAAATTCAACAAAACAAACTCTTTAGTGATTAAACTGATTTGGTCGTCCTGAAAAGGACGGATTTAATTGACGCGGGAGAAGCTTGCGATTCCCCTAGGGTTGTTTGTCTCGTCACTGGCGTCTCTCGTAGCGAGGTTAACAGGAGCATCGGCACCAACAGCCAACTGTGCCAACGCCTCTATGCACTCCAGCTTCACTTTACTCAATTTTTGAGTACAATTGTATGCTATCTCTTTTCTCTCACGGAAATGTTACTAAATTTTCGTAAGAAGCTGATCTAATCAAAAATTGAGTTGATCCACTGTTTAACGAAAATTGAGTAACACATCCTTGAGGGAAAAGAGATAGCATACAATTGTACTCAAAAATTGAGTAGAAGAAGCGGGGTGTGGGCAACGACTGCTCGCCAGTGCACCATCCAGGGTGCTTGCTGCCGCTAACTGCGTGCGAACAGCCACTGCACAGCCCCACGACTGTTGTAAGACTGAGTCAAAATTTCAGCTAAGAGCTGGTATGTCATGGCGTCGGATGCTATTGCACAAAAGAAGGCGGTACCAACGAAGGCAATGTGATACAAATTGCACCAAGGGGACGAACTTCTGTTATTGCGTCACAATAATTAGTTTGAATTAGTGCACGCTAGACGGATGATTTTCTCAACAGAAATATGCCTAATTTGCTTCCCACCAACAGCAACTAATCCGGTACGCATATCTTGAAACAATGGCGAACTCCACCACATGGTCACTGATGTGTTGCAGTTTGGCTCGAATTATCCCTTCTAGACTTTCGTTCGTTTGTTGTTCAACGTTCTATGTGGTATAATCGGGGACGCGACGTTTAATGATTGCCATATTCAGCCGTGATGCGGTAATTGAATTAACAACAGCACAATAGAAAAATTCAACCCAACTCTTTAGTTAGTAAACTGATTTGTCGTCCTGATAAGGACGGATTTAATTGACGGGGGTGAAATGTTTTCGATTCCACTTGGGCTTTCTTTCTTCGTTCGGCTCCTCGTTGTTGCGGATGGCCAGCTGCAAGTGACGTGGGATGAATCTGGTCTTGTTTTCACGGGCGGCGTTTTCTACAACGTGCTCGCCAAACACGTCTGTCGCATACGGATGCACAGCGAGAACTGATTATTGGTGTTCGGTCGTTCCACGTGTTCCATAATTGCTGGCAAGGTTACTGTGGCAGTATTAACAAATCAGAGCGTAGCGCAAATATGATGTCATTTTCGACTTTGTGCGTTCAGAAATTTGTGTGGACGGGGAAAAGTTATTTTGAAGAAGAAGAAGACATTTGTTACTCGTTTCCTATGACCTTGCTAGGGAAACACATTTTTCAACCTGTTGATATGCAACTTTGTATCGGAGCAAAAGAAGGTCATTTTCAAATGAAAAATTGAACTACTTATACTAATTGAACTTCATTCAAATTTTGATGCAAAAAATTTGTGAGTCTTCTTGATAAAATGATGCTTGAATAAAGTCATTCTGTTCAGTCGAACGAGAGTTATAAGCGTTCAAAAACCTTTCACTTTTTTTCATAATTTTGAAACGGCGCCCGGTATAGAAAAGAAAAACGTAGTCCCACGTTAAAAGATTTGAATATAGTGTACTTTGAACAGGGTTGAAGTTTTCCAGAGCATCTGTTTTGGAGTCCATAGTAGACACGACATCCATTGATGACTTAATTGCCTTAACAATCAGACCAAGGTCCCTGTGGCCTCTGCTGTACAAAGAAGTTTTCTCCATTCTATGTGGTCCATTGCTGCACCTCGCCAGCCTGGCGGTCTACGAAATGTCCGTAGGTCGCCTCTACTTGAGCGCTGCACCTTGCTCGTTGCGCGCCTCTTATTCTTTTTTAACTTCATTTTAACTGAGCTGTCGTCCGACATTTTTACGACATGCCCAGCCCATCGTAGTTGACAGATTTTAGCGGTCTTCCGTAGAAGACTACCGGATTAATTAATGTCTTGAAGATGGTTAAAATTGTAATTTGGTGAACTAAGTTTGTTCTTAGCGTCCTTCGGAGTCCAAAGTAGGCACGATTGCCACCCATAATGCGCCTTTGTATTTCTCTACTGTTGTCGTTCTCGGTGGTCACCAATAAGCCCAGATACACAATCTGCTACCTGCCCAATACACAATCTTAGTAATTTACATGACATTTTGGTAGTGTATGCTTAGGTCATGCATAGTTGGAGCTGGTACTTTCTCCTCGTTTATTGCAACTGGGATGTCCTCGGTTTTGGCTGCTTGTTCAACGGCGCCATTCAAATGAGCATCGAAGCACTGCCTCCATCTTTTGATCACCTCATACTTATTCGTCAAAAGGCTACTATCGCGCAGCTTCTACACTTCCCGGCAAGTGGCAGAACACCTTTATGTGAAGTCACAAAACAATAAGTTTTTTTTTATAGAATTTGTGTGTTTCTTGTGAGCGGTACAGAAGCTTTGTATCCTCTCTCTATCTGCTTCTTCCAGACGGTGCTTTTTTGTCTGAAATACACGAGTGGTACAAGGAGAAGATGTTAACGCTTTTACTAGAACCGCTTCACGTTCTATCAGGTACGGCTTCACCGTATTTGCTCTCTGATTGCGATCTTATTTTTCAACATCTCTTGACACTCACCGTCGAACCAGTCGTTTCGTCTTCTGCGTTACTCATTTTCTAGGGCACCGGTCTGTATTCCTTTTCATGACCTACCGCTGTTTTTCAGTCCCTGATGACGATTGTGATGTCCTGGATAGAACAGCGACCGTATTTACGTTCCAGCTGCTCGTGGAGTTCAGTGCCTCTAAGATGGAAGTAAATTACCTGGCAACACACAAAACATCTTTTTAGAATGTTTTTTGATTTATAATTGTTTGTATTATAAATGCATTTTAAACGTATTGCAAAACTTGTCAAGTTGTCAACTTGTCAACTTGTCTATAAGCATATCATAGATACTCGGAGTTTACTTCTCAACTATATGAGTTGGCTAAGCAAAGAAGCTACAATTCAATCATGCCAAGGGCTAGTGTTCAAATCCCACACTTGGCGATGTTATATTTTTTTATGCGGATATTTTTTTTTTCAATTTTATGTTTTATAAGGCTTCACGCTTGGCGATTTTTGCGTCATATTAAGGATCGAAATAAAGTATTATACACCTAAATTTACAACCTGTTTTTGTCATTTAACAGTACTTTTAACTTGTTTAATACAAGCTGTGTTGCTTGGGTATGCTAACGTTGAAGAAACGGATCTTAATTCACAACACGCACACTATCATTAGCTGGGCACCAACTGATAAAAACTAAGGAAAAAATCAGTTGTTGCTTTTAAGCTCGTCTTGTAAACAAGGCCATTTCCGCTGGAAACTGTCTGGGAAATCGAATGGAACTAGTATTAACCACCTCACGGATATGGTTGTGGAGTAATAGGGATTATTTTACCCCACTAATATTCTTGAATAATTCATAGACATCTTTGCACGGAGAGGCTGAAAATCAACAAACTAGTGCTAGTCCTATTTGAAATTTCCTGGAAAATCGAATAGAAGTTGTTTCATCTACTGCACGGCTCTGTGAACAAAGATATGGCTGATTTTACACCACTTCCCCTTATATTATTGAATAGTTTATAGATATCTTTGCTCGGAGTGGCTATAAATCAACCAAATAGCACTAATCCTATGTAAAATTTCCGAAAATCGAAAAGAGGTTGTTTCAACTATCGCACGGTAAAATCAGCCATATCTTCGATCACAGAGCCGTATGGTAGATGAAATTACTTCTACTCGGTTCTCCAAGAAATTTAACATAGGACTAGTGCTATTTGGTTTATTTTGAGTCACTCCGAGCAAAGATATCTATAAACTATTCAAGAACACAAGAAGAATTGGGGTAAAACAAGCCAAATCTCCGTTGACAGAGCCGTGCGAAAACAACTTCTATTCGATTTTCCAGGAAATTTCACATGGGACTAGCACTATTTTGTTGATCTGCAGCCTCTCCGTGCTAAGATGTCTATAAATTATTCAAGACTATTAAGGGAAGTGGGGTAAAATAAGCTCTATAACTCCACAACCATATCCATGTGGTGCTTGAAACCAGTTCCATCCGATTTCCCAGACAATTGCCAAGCGGAAATGGCCTTGTTTACAAGCCGCGCTTGAAAACAACAAAAGTTACTGATTTTTTTCCTTAGTTTTTATCAGTTCTTGCCCATTGTGCAATGTGTTGCTGTAAAGCTCGGAGATGAAATTATGAGCTTATAACAGCAGATCTGGCTGAATTTCGTAAGCGTTTATAGTGAGTTCTATTTTGGTTTAAGTCGTAGATGCTGAATACCATCACATGAATATCGAAATTATTCTAAAGCTCCGTTTTCTTCCTTCCTCTATTCTAAAATGTTGATCAGCTCATTCCGTGTTAACTTGAAAAGTGGAATGAAAGATTAGAATCCATAATTAGTCAAAATGAAGGGATTGAGCGATACTTCCTCCGGTTGTTTTATGCAGAGAAAAGCTCGCAGGTATAGCAGATGTCCGTGCCAGATATTTTGATAAACCGGCAGAGAACTCCCTGCACCGCGAATCGGTGTCCTTTTCGATCTAGATAATTCAAATATATTTAGAAACATATGTTTAATTTATGATTCTGAACAAGATAGTTATTTTAACTAACCATAGTTTTAAGTTTGCACTTGATAGTACGATGCTTTCCAGATTTCCACTCTGCGTCTTGTTCGGTTCGCTGCATTGCGTTTTGACGTTATTCGAGGAGGCATAGTATTTTTGCACACAGACAGAGAGCAACCGCGAGTGTCAGTTCGCTAAGCTGTCAAAGTAGTTCACGTGATGTTATCGGTCTGTTCGATGTACCTTGCATGCAAATGTTGATTAAAATTTGATACATTAGCATCAAAATTTGAATGTGATGATAGAAATTGTATTGTGGATCAGCTAGGAGTACGTTTGATAATAAACGACTGACTTATTTCGGGACCGTAATGCGTTCTATACTCAATTGAGTAGAATTGTTTTTGCAGTCCCTTAGGTACCTCAGGTAATGGAGGGAGAGGAGGTTGTTTCACAGATTGCCAATTTTGCCAATTTTTACCATTGACCGTTCAAGAGTTTTCCGGGGCCCAAACAACCTGGAAAAGTCGGGCAAAGCCACCAATTAACTAAAACTAAGAACTCACGAACGGTTATAGATTCTTCATCCTCCTCATCACGTTAAAAGCTGTGTCGAACTCGTGCGATTCTTCACAGCTCTGGTAGATTGCGTAACCATCAATCGTACGCACCAATTTTTTCCTACAACAAACATCCTGCACCGCAGTGCACATCCCAATTTTGGGTAACCTGAATCCAATTTATATGCAATAATATACTATCATACAGTGCTTTTCAAAATTATATAACCACCTCGATTTTTCCTGTTTGCGAGTGGTATGAATGGAGCCACCCTAATCAAATGATGACAATCGATGAACGGTGTCTGCAATACAAGTAAACGACTTAAGTCAGATGGTTTTGTTGATACGTGACAAGAATGGGCCAAAAAGAAAGTCAATATTCCTTTTCAAAAAGATAAGTCTACTTGGTATATTTGTTCTATTATTGAAGAATTTGTTGA
>JASCZW010016732.1:0-18219 GCA_034211315.2 Aedes japonicus | reverse complement strand
CAGAGATCGAAATTCTCCACTCAGGTGGGTGAAAACCATGCTCTCTCTCAAGCAGGTTGTCGATGAGTGGCGCACCGTTCACTTTTTTATCTCTCCTTTTTCCAGGATAATTCATTATCCTCTCTCTTGCGTATGCGAAAATATCTCTCTCCAAAATTCAACGAAAATGAATCCTAGAGGGTTTGAGCTGTTTAGTGGAATACTTGTAACTATAATTTAGAAGAAAAATTAGTAATTTCCATTTAATTCCAACTACCTTTGCTTATCTTCGACAGATACGCGTATTTTGTCTACAATGTGCAGACTTCTTCAGTGTCTCGTACTAATAACTCGACGTACTAATAAGTCCAACGAGTTATTAGTACGAGACACTGAAGAATCTGCACATTGTAACGAAATACGCGTACTGTCGAAGATAAGCGAGGTAGTTGGAGGTAAATGGAGATTGCAATTTTTCTTCTAAATTATAGTTTCAACGAAAATGTTTTCTCATGTCACATTTTTCACTGACAACATGCTCGTAAAACCTAAATCGAATACGAGGAGCAAAAACCGAAAATAACGCCAAACCGGTGCACACTGGTACCGCCATGGACCATCATTATCGAATTATAATGACATAATACAACATAAAACATGAAGGACTGGTGCATTTTCTGGTGTCCAAAAAGTAAGTGAAAAATAATTATCGGCATCTAGGATTCACTGAAAAAGGTACGATTTATCAGCTACTCATACTCTCCGAAAATTATAAATCGCTGTTGCTTTTCTCGCGAAAACTGCTGTGAGCGTATAATAGTCTCTCGCTTCTCACATTCTCATATGCTTCTCCAAGCGGGTAAAAAAGGACGTTTCTCTTCTCAAGTAGGCGAAAATTTCAGTCTCTGCTTTTAATGTGGAAATAGAATCTCAAAGCCAGTGCTAGAAAATGCCACTTTTAATGAAAAATCTCATAAGATGTAAACCGAAATACACCTGATAATCTCATGATTGAGATTTCTTAAAAATTTCATCGATGTTTTCGTCATGATGCAAAACGCCTGTGTTTTGGTCATCGCAATTACAGAGCGATTGGATATTCTTTTCAATGTTTTTTAAACATGTGTAACCGTGGATGGGTAAATCACAGACATTTTTGCACATTATTCTTTCAAAGTGTATTCAAATGTCAACAGGCTTGCAAGTTTTTTTTTGTATTTTCATTCGTTGGAGATTCCTGGAAAAGGGAAAAGGGAGCTCGGAATTTTTTAAACAATTTAGACTGTGTACTACTTTAGTGAAATTAGGAATACTGTCAATCGGAATAGACGAAAGATTTGTCTTTCGCACCATCAAACGCTACAAAGAAACCTTAGAAAACTGGAGATCAGCAGTCATGGACCGACTGACGTGGAGGAGACTAGTGGAGCAGGTTATGTCCACCCGGAAGTAATGCCATATAAATGAGTAAATTTGATGTTTACCAATCACTAAAAATTACATCACAAAAATTTTCCATTAACTACTTTCGATCGGCATTGAAGATTGATATAGAATGGTTGGATTCCTCTGAAAAATCTGCTGTCAATATAAATTCAAATCTAGTACATTACAAACTAGCTCATGGCATAATCTCACACGTTCAATCCTTTTGTGCAATTACTTAATTGCACAACATCATATGATAACACGAAGCCCTCCATACTTCAGTGTCTAACCACACCAAAGCGCGTTTACCTTCGAGTGGATCACCCTAACAATGCCACAAATGGATTCGGATGTTTCTGGCAGCAGCGGTGATAAGCTCCCGGTAGGCGATGTGATAAACAACCACGAAGTACGCATGAAAACCTCAGAACGTGCCTAGAGACTAGAAACACAAATGGAAACCAATGTTCTGCGGCACACAACTCAACCACAACGGGAGAGCATATAGTCGGTGACACCTTTGCAGCTCCACCAGGAGGAGAGGGGGAAGCTGCAACCATTCAATTAATCAACAGTTTAATTGGAATGGTCCGTCTGTTTCGCCCCAAAAGTAAATTGAAAATGTGATTAGAACTTTGGGTGGTAACTGCGATTGACATAAAAGTCCACAATTGTTGCAACGTCCAAAAAGTAGGTAAAGTGAAAGTGGAAACGCTAAGAAATGAGCCCCAGTGGTACCATTTTCCGGCAAACAAAGCATCCAGATAAGGCACGCATATGCAGGGAATCGAGCACGCACATCTGCTGATATTGCCAAAACGACAGCGACGAATATGGTGGTTTATCGTGACAGGATTAATCAACTCCGAGGCCGTCCCGCACTAACTCTTCCACGTAATGTTCGCTAAGTTGGGGATGTTTGCTACAAATGTGGTCGTAATAATGGCTTATTGTCCCCCGAAGCCCTGGCTGGAATTGAATGCTGGAATGCACGGTTCGGGTACTGAAAGGGAACAATTCTGTTGAATTGAACTTCTTCAGATTGAAGACTTTGTTTTCACTGTAGAAACTTTCGTTTTCTTATTTGTACGATTCTGTGAAACTGTTGTTGGTAAAATTTGCATTCTCTTTCACCATTTGTGCACGGTCTGTTTGGCTTCCATTTTGATGACTTTATTGCAAAAATCCACACAGGACACACAGCGAAAATCCACTGTCTTACGTCTATCGGTTTCGTGCAGTTTGGTGTAGAAATCGGAGTCCTCCTGGATGGGTCCTCCTCAGTCGGTGAAGGCGCGGCTGGGTTCGATTCCCGGTCTGGTCTAGGAATTTTTCGTTAAAGTAAATTTCTCGACTCCCTGGGCATAGGGTAAGATCGTACTTTCCACACAATCATACTAATGCAAAAATGGTACCTGGCATCGAAAGCTTTCAATTAATAACTGTGGAAGTGCATTTAGAACACTACGTTAAGAGCAAACAATAAGCGAATTGTAGAAAGCAATAAGCAATAAGCTTGAAATGCTAAAAAAGAAGAACTCTCTGGGACACCGTATATCCATAAAGGAGGAGTTAAGAAGATAGAGGTGCAATACCAAATCAAAGAACATCATCTCCATACAAACATGAACAACCTTCATAACAAAAAAAAAACAACCACCATCCCGAGTAGCACTTATAAGCTTCGATCATAAATTTGTAAAGAAAAGACTCCGTTTTCCGGACGAATACTGCTTCCCACAATAGCAGCACGGAAGAAAGATAATCCTTCCTGTTTGTATGGACCATCGAAAAATCCAAACACTTTTATGTTCCGTTTGGAGCATTCATTCGGGGATTTACGTGAGTATGGCCGTGCTGAGGAACGGATTCCACAATAAATATAGTCCGATTTATATGCTTTCTGCACAAAGTACGTTCCCTTCAGTTTGGCAGTATGTGTAATCTTCCCGTTGATGCCCTTCATCTGCCTAAATCATAGCACTGCTCCCGGTTCGTTGAGCCTGCGGTTGATTCCGTAATTAGTTTTATGTGAATCCATGTGCTGTTGGTCCTGATCGCAGTAGGCGGGGCAGTGAGTGCGTGGGAAAAGATACGTGTTTTGGAGTATTTTTGCGTACGATACGGTTGGGTCACGTTCAAGCAGAAATATGATGCTCGGCTTGCAATAAATCCTTATGAAGTGAAATGATTAGGGGTGTCTCAGTCCGTTACAGTTTGGTTACAGAAATGCATGCATTGAGATTTACCATGAATGACGAAGACAAACGGACGCAAATTGCATTTCATAGCTTACGAGATGCTTATAAAGAATGCTTAAAGAATACCGATCCAGTTATGTCACTATACTTTTTTCACACACACAAACACACACACCTAAAATAACACCCACGGTTAAAAAGTTAAAATTTCAAACAGGGTTTGTTTATCGATATGCTCAAAAGGGTGGTTCAAAAAAAAACCATTTCAGCTTCATCACATTTAATCAATGTTCTGAGGGGATAAGTTTGATTAGTTCCTGCCTCCACTCTCGAAATTTGGGTTAAATTGCTTGCGAACTCGAACTGCACTGGCCCTTTAAAGTTTCTGTGTTAATTACTAAGCGAAAACGAAATTTTTGTTTCTAACCCTTCTAAAGCCTGTCCACGTTAAACTTCGGACACTTTTTTTCAGTGTTGTGTTTTGAATTATTTTACGGATCGCTGAAACGTACCACTTTATTTCGTGGTAAAGCCCGATTCAAAGTAAATTTGGACACATTTAAGTGATCATAACTCAAGAATAAAACAACATACACGGTTGTACAAAATGTCAAACAAAAGGGTAGTTATTCAGCTTTATAACAAACAAGTTATTACGTTTCACCGTTTCAAAAATACTGTCGCACTTTACTTGTGATCGATACCATCGTGATCTGCACAGTCGCTGGTGACACCGTACCGGCGAACTTATTCCACTTTGAACGCATTTGTTTGTGCATTTGTCACTTCTTTACCGCATCCTCGAAGTTTTCGCTTGACAATTGCCCAATATTATTCGATCGGTCTGAACTCAGGGCAATTCGGAGGATTAATCTCTTTGGCGACGAAATTCACATTGTTTGCAGCATTCCATTCTAGTACCTCCTCGCCAAATCATTAGTTTCCGAGCAAACTTTTCAGCAAAAACAAATTTATACCTGGAAGGGACATCCCCATAACCAGTTGCCAGGTAAAGGTTTATTTTGACATATGTTTCGTCATCCATTAAAATACAGCCATCAAATTTCGTCAAAACTCGTTCGTATAGTAATTGTGCTCGTTTTTTAGCCACTACATTTTGTTTCAAGGAGCGATTCGGATGTTTACTGGCACAAAAAGACTAGATTAGATTAGATTAGATATCTTTATTATTGAGCTTTTCAGCCTCGGCTGGTTTAGCTCATAAAAGGCACAAAAAGACTTCTATCCTTCTCTTGAAAGGATGCACAGTGGGCATAATCGAAGCTGTAATCGGACTTATTTCAAATCCAAAGAAGAAGAATGCCACAGACTCTGAGTCCGGAACCATTGATGGCAGTACTGAATCCGAGTCGAGCGATAGATCCGAAGATGTCACAGAGCCAGTCCAAGACCAGTGATGCCAGTGACAGTTAAATTCAAACAATACACTTTTACGTACAGGCCCGAAAGGGCCTAATTATGTATTTTAATATCTATCCTAGTTGAAAACTATTAACATGCTAAGCTGGCACCATTTGATTTCCCAGTGCACTGCAGTGTTTTCTACGTAAGATATGTTCCTTTTCAAGCAAAAAATATAGCGGCAATTGTAGTTATCGTAGTGAAAACTGATGAAAAACACATGTTTAGGGTGAAATGGGGCGAAATAGACCACTTCTCGACCCCGGCACGGCATGAAACCGGCACCATTCGATTCCTGAGAGTTTATCACATAAGATATGTTCCTTTTCAAGCAAAAAATATAGCGGCAATTGTAGTTATCGGAGTAAAAAATGAAAAAAAAGAACACTTTTAGGGTAAAGTGGGGCGAAACTATTTCTCGACCTCTGCACAGCATGAAATTGGCACCATTCGATTTCTGAGAGTTTTTCACATAAGATATGTCCCTTTTCAAGCAAAAACTACAGCGGCAATTGTAGTTATCGGAGTAAAAACTGAACGAACACACTGAATTAGGGTGAAATGGGGCAAAATGAGCCACTTCCAATGCTCTGCACAGGATGAAATTAAGGCAATCGATTTATTGGCGTTTTTTCCTAGAGAAAAACATCAGTTCATGTACAAATACCAGCGGATTTGAAATAAGTCCGATTACAGCTTGGATTATGCCCACTGTGGGATGTTACGCACGGTGCAAAAGTTGGAATCGTATTTCTTTGCCAAATTACGCATGAAGACACCTGGGTTGCCTTTCTCGTACCTCAACACCTTTTTCCTCAGCTCTTTGCCCCTAGTGCCACTTTTATGATAGATGCGCTGTGCTCTACCTACACTCAGAGAATCCTTGTAACGTTTGATTACAAGACACACCGTTGACTTTGGGAATTTTAACACTTTTGCTATTTTTGTGTCAGACCACGAAGAATTCTCTAGATATTTGGGCACAATTAATTTTCTTTTCTCAAGTTCCATGATCCGTACTTTCGAGATGCGTCGATCAATCGAGAAAAAGCTTTTCAATCTTTTCATCAATTTCTTCTTCAATGAAACATCAACAAATGCCTGTCAAACGTTTTTTGTTTCTACCACCAGGAACGCGGTTGTGTATTAAACCGTGCGTCCAGATTTACTTTAAATCGAGCTCTACAAAATGTTTTCATTCTTGCTACATTCAGTGAAATATAAAAGTTTCGTCTCTAGGGGCATATCAATAAGGATTTGTACAATAAAGAATTTCTGCAAAGCGGTTGCTACCGTTTATCAAAAGCCATGACTCTCCTGATCTATTTTAGCCAAATTTGGCTTCTTGTCACTATGCGAGATCCGCCCTCGAATGGTATAAGGTACAAGAGGACAAATACGTGCCAAAAACAGCCACGCCACCAAACTGTCCAGAACTTCGCCCAATAGAGAAGTACTGGGCTCTAGTTAAGCGGAAACTCTTCGAAACTAATAAGAAACCAATTGGTACCGAAGATGGAGAATCGGCACTGCGGGCGTATCTGAGGATACCGTACAGAACCTGAGAACGGGTGTACCACAGAAAGTTCGAGAATTTTACAGCAAGAAGGACTAACATCTTTATCGACTGTTTATAATGTATACATAAATATCTATAGATATAACTCTATTACAGGTTAACTTCGTTATAACGTACCCTCGATATAGCGTCACTCGATATAGCGTACACTTTTCTGATGTGTAGAATTTTTTTTCAAAATTAGTATTAAGAGTACCATGAATAATTATTTAAAGACCATATGGACCGCCAATAAACGACGTGGTTATTTTGGGGCGGAGGTGCCAAGAAGGCTGGCTGGCTTTCTGGAGGAAAACCACGTTCCGTATAAATTTAAAAAAAACATGTATGGACTCAATCCGTCAGCTGAGGATGACATCTCTAACACAACGAACAATCTCTTTCAAGTCTCTGCATTGCTTGATGCAGAAGATGAAAATCTCATCGTTTCAGATGAATCAGCTTTGAATGGGGCCAATATTCTTGTTAGACATGCTAAAGAGCAAGGCTGGACTGTCAAGGTGCAGTTTTCTTTGCGAGACAGAACATCCTCAACAAGAAAGCAGAAAGATTGGTTTGAGAATTTTCAAAATCGTTGAACATCCTGTAGTAAACTAAATAAATATTTCGAAAGGTCACTTTAATATTTCTTTTGATATAATAATATAGCATAATTTTTGAATTACATGGTGACCATATTCTGCAGTTACATGAAAGAAAATAGCAACTCAATAAAAAAAATTTTTCGAGTGATTTCTCAGTGAATACAAGTGGGATTAATAAGAAAGAGGTCGTTTTTTTACCCCCTCCATCGATATAAAGTACAAGTGGGAAATCAAAATGTACGTTATGTCAAAGTTTGCTGTGAAATAAACAATCGGTTTCGATGAATTATGTGTAAAGTTGTTTTGCTGTTATTATTTTGCTGTCCGAAATTTAACCTCGACAGGCTTTAATTCTTCGCTATGACAACAAAGGAAAATGTTTTCCATCTGTTTTAAAATGGAATTTATCCAGCATTTTCGATTGAACGTAAGGTTAATAAATTGCTAATAGATTTCTACCGCAACAACATTCTAATAATAATGATTTATGCTGCATTGCATAAGGCTTGTTCGCGACAAAATCTTGACACCCCTAAATACGTATATCTCTGGAAATAGTTCATGAACGCGTGAAATATTTCGCAGACTGATGAACGTATGTCTGTTCATTGTGTAAAATAAATTTTCGGTGACTGCACAATCTATAAGATCGAAGATGGCGTTGAAAGAAGAGCAAGTGCGAAAAGCAATTGAGTGCGGTCGCAATGAAAATCCGGATCTGTCAGTAAGAAAACTTGAAAAAAAAGCTTGGTTTTCATACAAGCACTGTCCATAACGTTCTTAAATCTTGCAATACACGCTTGACAATAGCCAGGAAGGCTGGGAGTAGTACAAAAACGGATCTCAGAAACCACCAGAAGGACGCGAAGGTGAAGCAAATATTGCAGAAGAGACCAGATCTTTCGGTACGTACTGTGGCTAGAAAAATAAAAATGCTCCCAACTTTCGTGCATACTTCCAAGCACCGGCAATGTATGAGGTCGTACAAGGTGAAAACTATACCGAACCGTAATGATAAACAGAATGTGACGGCTAAAACCCAGGCTTTCAAGTAGTATAGCGAATATTTGAAGAAGTTTTCCTGCGTGATAATGGACGATGAAACTTATGTGCTGGAAGACTTTAAGCAGCTTCCCAGAATGTCATCCTACGCAGCCGTGACGCTCCCTTGCTATTCTTGCCTGATTTGGCATCTTGTCACAACGCCAAAGATGTTTTGGGATGGTATAAAGCGATTGGAGTCCATGTTGCACCGAAAGAGGCGAATCCACCAAACTGACCGGAGTTGCGACGTATAGAGCGGTATTGGGCTCTCGTGGAGAGAGAACTCTCTCAATATAAACAACAAGCTACAACTCTATTAAAATATCGAAAATCTGAGAGAGAAGTCTGCACAGACCCTAATGACTGGAGTAAACTTAAAAGTTCGTAGTTTCTTCATGCAGCCAAATTAAGTAACTATAATTAGTTTTAAGAAGACTAATAATGCACAATTCAATGATTAAAAAATGCATCTTGGATTGAACTAACAGCAAATTTGTTTTATTACAAATTTAATTTGTCCATATTTTGTCGCGAATAAGCCTTAGTCTTGTTTATTGGCCCCATAAAACGCACATTGCACGAGAACTTAATTCCACTAATAAATTAATATCTAATGCTGACGTGGAATTCCAAAGTTAAAGCTGAATAAATTTGTCATAAGTACGAACTGCAAACATTATCGTATGCTATTATGCCATAGAGCAAGATTGACGAAAACTAAATGTTTTGTTTTACCATAGAAATTCGCATAGAAGCATAGGCCAGCGCGGTTCGAGTTCATATTCAACTGAGCTCAAATTGGGTGGGGGTTGGGGGGGTGAAGGGTTAGCCAGCATTTGATTCGAAATCGAGAAATCATTTGGTGCAGTCAAAACGATAGTTCGAACCACCCTTACGTACATATATTGATAAGGAAGCTGAAAATACCATTTTATGAAATTGAATCAGCTCCGGGGTGTTTGTCATTTTTCTGTGGGTGACAGAAAAAAAAAACAACAGCGACAATGTGAATGCGCGCCATCACAGGATTAGTTTGCTTGATTGAAAAATCTCAAAACGCTTTTGTCTGCTTATAAAAAAATTCAATCAATCAATATTAAATATACAATGCATTATTTCACCAAAAAAGTTTCGCGATATCAAAAAAAAAACAATCCTGACCGGTTTAGAGTTATGTTTAGCTATTGGTCTGTAAGTTATTGCGAAGTAAAATTTGCAGAATATATAAATTACGGAAGGCTTTGACAAAAATATCATTGCAATTTGAGCAATAGTTTTGACCCTTTTGGGGGAAAAATATTTGTGTACCTATAGGATGTCCTAGAAAGAAAGGGCACACCTTCAGTTAAATTAATTTTTAAATCTTTTTTTTTCTCGTGACTACATTGTCTTAACTTCCACATTCACGATACGTGAGTCCTTCTACAATTGTAGGAGGACAACAATTTGTAGATCTTGATAAGTGAAATGGAATTGTTATTATCATTCTAATGTCATTCACTATATTATATATCATTATAATATTCATTTACTATACACTTCTATATAATTACGAATATAGGGTATATGGCCTTTGACTCAGCCTAATATGCAACGATTGATTACACTTTTTATTATAACTCATGAAGAATTTTGGCTGTAAACTATATATAGCTAGTTATACACTTGCTTAGATACGTTTAATAAAAAGTTTGGTAGTATGTATCACGAAAAGCTATGCAACTCATTTTATAAAGTCAGTAACTTTCGAAGGATATGGATTTAATGTCGGTCTATGAGCATCAAATTGGGTCTATTCAAAGATTCAACTTTGTTCCATTCGATCGAGTTTTTATTAGATGCAGTCTTCGTACGGCTTTTTTCTCCTAATTTAACGATTAATGGCAGTGCCACTTGTATTCGTTTATCCCAATATATAATTTTACAAAAAAAAATAATAAAGCTAAAACTGCTTTAAAACACTTTTGATATTGTTAGATATGATTTATTGAGCGCTCCATAGTGACAACATAATAATTTACTCTGCACAGGTCAAACCCTTTTGTCATACATTTCGTATGAAAATTTTACCAATAACAACAGTTTTACTAAGTTATTCAGACAAAAGATCATAATTGATTACAAAGAAAAAAATAACTCCCTAACATTACGTCCACGGCTTTCTTGTTAAATTATTGTTATTTCATACATGTGAACAGTTAATTTATAACGTGTGACTATTTTCTTTACATCTAGGATGTATTATTTAGTTCATTGGTTCAATTTAGCCAAACATTTATCATTCGATGCGAATAAGTATTAACAACACTACCAATTGCAATGGGCCTAGAATGTTACTTTGGAATATCGTGTTCGCTAATCTAAACATTGTTCGGATAGTGAATTTTTTGATACTTGCCGGAACGCTAATTTTTTTAAAATTTTCCAACACCGAAATTAAAACAGCGGTAAACTATTGAACTTGATATAACTAAAATAGTTTTAAGATTTTTAAATAGTGCATGCTCAAACGACAACTTGGCGTGTGGGTAAACGAGTCAAGACTTGCTGTAGGGAACTCCAATGACGGGAGCACATTACATCAAAACCGGCCCCAAAAACCCAAAAGGGTTTAAAAACTTCTTAGATACTTCTTCTTCTGTTACAATCCCAATCCCAATCAGTGCATAAGCACCGGATGCTCCAGTCGTATATTATAATAAAAAAAACTCAATTTTAGAGACACCCTGATTTACAGCAGAAAAATAGCTCTACCATGGTCGAATGAAGAGCTAGAAAAATTGTGTCTTGGACAAAGTTGCTTGAAATCATATAACCTACAAACTTGTGTTTGACGCCACCCTTCTATTGTGTTTTGTTCAAAAGTTTGCAACAGCGCCGCCCTAGCGGTAAAGTTTGGAAGTACGAAATTATCACCACAAGATGAACAACTTGTTTAAATACAACTTTGTACAAGACACCATGATTCGGAAACGGAGCCCTTGGAAATTATTAATTTCGCCGTAGAAAAGGTATTTCCGATCACTGTGCGGCTATGTGTGGTATCTTTTCAGCCGTAACAACAAGTTGAGTATAACTGAACAAAGACTCAATGCACAGTGGTCCATAACGCGAATTAAGCTGGTAAGATAAATTTTTAGCATAAGTTTGAAGTTTGCTGCAAAATTGTCTTCTACAGAGTTGTTTCTAATAACTAGGCGCTTTTTTCGGTTAGAATGAAAATTAGGGTGGTCCTTGTTTTCAGAGAAATAAAAAATTTAACGTTAATATTTGCAGAAGACTTCGTTAAACTTATAGATTGAATAATTTGAAGCAACTTTGATTGAATAAGTTTATTGTACCTTTTAAAATGCCCGAATTAAAGCATTTTTTCCTGCATAGCTCAGGGTGTCCCAATAAAAATCAGTTATTTGGCTGTAACTCTTTTATTTTAAATTTTTCACAAAGTTGTCTTCACATTGATGAAATAAATTACAACTTTTGGTGTGCTAAAATGGTCTCTATCGTATGTCAAAAAAAAAAATATTTCTCAACAGCATTTGACAGTTGATTTATTTTGCATGTCAAATCTCAAAACTAGGGAAAGGTTATTTTTGGAAATTGAGTTAAACTCATTTAAAAGGGCGTATTTTATTCAAAGAAATTCGCTTATTACTCGCTAACAGTAAGAGATATCTGCAGGATTAATACGTCAAAGGTTTTATCTTTTTCAGTTATAAGAACCTAAATCTGAACACAACAGAAAATTTTAATTAAAAAAGTTAGAGTAAGAATTGTTTTTTTTTTTTGTAGGTTACCCCAAGTTATCACGGAAAATTTATCTAAATCGGTTTATTCACAAACTACAAAAAAAAATTGTTGGAAACGTTGCTTGAAATTAGCTGTGTTAGAATTTTACCAAATAATATCATTTCTGCAATGAAACAGTAAGTTTTAGATTTCAACGAACATAAGAACTAATGAGCGCTTCCCAGTATGATCGATTATATACTGAAGCACAACAATTGCCTCAAACGGGCTCATGCAAATACGTGTTGTAATTAAAGGAGTTGTTATGATTGCAAGAATTTTTTGAGGCTAGAAGGATGGCAAACGTTTTTTGCTTCTACTATTGTGTTGTTCAACAGGTATGGATTAATACCCTGCTAAATAGTGGTAATTCGTACGTCCATGCATTGTCCATTCCTTGCAGAAGTCATTTTGATATATGAAGCCGATTACCTTTTCGGGAGACATTCATACAGCGACATCGTGATTGGTTTCAGATATAAATGAGTTTGCAAGATCTGATTCTGTATTTTTCCTATTCCGCCTTGTTATTAAAAACAATTTGATAGAAGACAATTTTGCTGCAAAACTTCAAACTTAGGCTGAAAATGTATCTTTCCCACTAAATTCGTATTCTGAAACGTTGTGCATTGGTTGCTTGACAAATGCGGATGTTTCCGAGCTATCAATCAGCACCCTGTCACTCGCACGCAGCTGCATGGATCCATAAGTGTTACTTCGCATATTCCATAAACGCTGCACAATTGTTTCATTCGAATTATGTAGGTTTAGCAGGATCATAATAAACACCCGAAGAAATAGAAACGCAGATTGTGGATGTCTTCCCGCAAAACGTACTTTTTAAACTATCTAGTTTGCCTAATAAATGTTCACCATCACATTTTGTGAGAGGCCACAGCAGCATATTTACTTACGGGCTATTTATAAACCACGTAGACTTTCCTAGGAGGAAGGGGTGGCTGGCCAAAGTCTACGCTCCATACAAAATTTCAAAAAAAAATGTATGGAGAAAAGTCTACGTAGGAGGAGGGGGTTTGAGATTTTCAAAAACAAGTCCACGTGGTTTCCGTGGAACCGGCCCTTGTGGCCCAAATACAATGATAACGGAAACGAAAAACGGCATAGCCCGATCTGAGTATACCTGCTTGTCGGAAAGAAAACAGGCTAGCTCCAAACCGATTCTAATTGCACATATCGAAGTCATTTGCTGCAACTGTCAAAATTGCCGTTTTCCGTTCCGTTTCCATTATCATTTTGTTTGGACGGTTACTGTTGACAAAAATCGGTCCTAATCAACTTCCGATTATCATTTAGAAATTCCTCGTCTTTTCAATGAAATACCTCCATCACACTTTGTAAGGTCCCCAACAACATTAGTAATGTTGGTTTAAATCGGTACTGAAATTTAAGTATACATTTTTGCATCATCAAAAAGCCAACTTAGTGGAGAATAATCTGAAAATGAAGACAAAGAAGAATTCTCATATCGTTGAAAACGAACCCTGCAGACCGCCCAACTCTTTTATCCAATATCCCAATGATTTCTTGTGGAAGTGTAGAGGACCGTGGAATTACAGCTAGTAATATCGGAGTAGCAACCTCGGGCGGTCGATCATTATTTCTTTTTTTAGCGTTTCAAGCTTATTACTTTCGCAATAAGCTTATTGCTTGCTCTCAACTTAGTGTTCTAAATGCACTTTCACAGTTATTAAATGAGAGTTTTCGAAAGTCGAGAGTTTTCGAAAGTTTTCGGGAGTCGAAAAAATGCCTTCATGCTTATGCGCATTCAAACATTGACAATTCTCAACAACCCTGTTCTTGTTGCGATAAAATAAGATCTATTACCTGTCGCCTACTTCATCCCATTCAAGTGCTACATCTTTTCAAACCCCCACACAACTCCAAATCATTTCATCATCACTTACCTCCCCCAAAAAAAAGAAGAAAATCATTCAAAGCACGCACTTTAACACGAAACTCATGATTGCGCTATTGAGCTCTCGGAAACAGGGGGAAAATTTATCTTTTTCCCATTCGGTTTCAAAAATTTAGAAAGTAAAAACTCCCAGCTTCCCAGCTAACCCGGCCTAAAATATGCATAGGTAACGAACCGGAAATCGGCTCTGCATGAAGCCATTCCGTGGGAAATCTTTGGGATGATCTAAAATAATTTACATGGATCCCGCATAATTTGCTTTCAGGCTTCGCTGAGAAGCCGGGCGTCTGTTTTCTCCTGTTGTTGGTTTACGATCGGGGAGACGTGAAAGGTGCTTCCCATTTGAATGTAGAAATGTTAAAGTTAAAGCGTTTTTGCTTCCTCCCAAGTTCATTTAATTCCTCTGACATTGATGAAGTGTGCGCTCGCTCAGGTACTGATTTCTTTTTGTTTCCTGATGGGGGGGGGGGTTCGTCAGTTTAAAACAAATTAGAAATTTGAGGAAGGAGAGAAATATGTTCCTAGAGTCGTTTCCGCCCGACCCCTTGGGTAGATTAAATATCTTCTCAATCTTTTCGAGCAGCTTCGAGGAGGTTTCCTCTCCTTTTTGACTATACACGGAAGCATGTAATTTAGTATCGCCTCATAAGCTGTCAGAGCAATGCAAATTTGAATTTTTCAAATAGTTTCACCCCTCCTCTTTTCCTCTTCTCCACTGTTGTCGAGGGTCGGTGCGAAGATTCCATGCTGGGCCTGCTGCGTTGGGAATCCTCCGGTAGAAAGGCAGCTAAAATTATCATAAGTAAGTGCACGTTTCGAGTAACTCGGCTGAAAGCCACACGTAGTCGATTTTAGATTTCATTTTTCTGCGCCACAATACCCGTTTACTCGGGGTTATCTGGCAGCGCTCAAGTGATGGAGCAATAAAGCGGGTTCTACAACAGTGAACCAATTTCCAGTCGCTAGTTGCAGATTGATTGGCGATAATATGGCCTCATAGATATTAAATTGCGAAGTAGGTGGTTGGAAAGAAGTCGCTCAAATACGCACACCGTGATTGCTCGTTGTAAACAACATTTATATCAATTATTATACACAGGTAGTATTTACGGCTTTAATCTGAGTGGTGAAAAGTCGGAAACTATCTGCACTCAAGCGACAATTTTAAGCGCTTGACGGCTTTTCTTGCGCACGAGACCGTTACTACGCAGAACTGCTGAAACTACCAATTCAAAACAACGTAAGTGTGAGGAGAGAGAGATAGCCTTCTCGCACTAAAAAACTCACTACATTTTGACAGTTGCATTTCCGCTACACTCTAACATTCTCGTGATTAGAAGGTTTTAACCACCCACGTTTTAGAGCGTTGATTGGGAGCAGAGATGGATTTCGTTCCAAATGATAATCACCTACATTTCTTTTGTGATAGTTGCAATAATACTTATTTGAATGAAATACCAACAAACATTAGAAAAGCGCACATTAACATATACAAAGACCACTCAGTCTAAAATAAATCATAATATGTTAATCGAGTCTTTCTGCCATTTTCAGGATTATTTTTAAGTAAAATACTAAATTTTCACCTACGAGTGAAAACGTACGCGAATATAGCATGTAGCGGGACCGGACGCAAAAGAAGTAATCCAAAATAAAATAGTTTGTTTCCAAACTAAGCTTTTGAGTTATTTTTTCTCCAAAATAATATTTCAGTTTCAGTTGAATCAATCTGAAATATTAATTCGTTTCTCTGAGGTCAACGCAACCTGTGCTATGGTAATAACATTTAGGCTAACCATGAGACTAACTCTAAGACCAGTAGGTCCCATACAAAAACGATTTTTCTTGGCTCAGTCAGTACTAGAACATCGTCCCAAGCTCGGTCCCAAGCTCAATAATGCACCCCTTATAATGAACTCACATGAACACACTCTCAAATACTCTGTCAAATAACACAGCAAATCAAAACAAAGGCGCAAATATGTATAACAAGGTGCTGGCTTCAAGGTGTAATTCGGACCAAGGGGTTCTACAACAGTGAACCAATTTCAAATCGCTAGTTACATATTGATTGTTGGCATTAACTAATGAACGCCCTTCGAGGTGGAAACTACAAAAATATTGGTTTAGAACAACTATGGTTGGTGTTGTTTTTGTGGTAACATATTAAGAGTGGAAACAACTAATCTGCCTGTTTGTTGTTTCAGAACAAAATCTTTGGTTTTTAAACAACAAAACCGGGTTTTGAAACAAGTAAATCTTTAGTTTGAAGTCAACTAACAAGTTTTTGTGTTGTTTCAAACAGGACATTTTACCTGCCTCCGTGATGACATCAATTTCTTCCACATCAACAAGTACTCCAACGTCAACTTTACTATTATGTCACTCACCCGTTCGTTTTTATTTTGCACCGCTCGTTTTTCCATCTAGGGTTTATCGAAAAAAGATTTTTCATTAGAGCCTAACTGACAAACGTTAACTTAGTGGTCTTATTACTTCCGCAAATTTCTCGTGATTGCAAGCTCGCAATCGGTCCAGTCATTTTGAGGAGGAGAGTGTTCAGCTTACTCCGATGGGAAGAATCCAGGTTGAAAAAAGAAGAAGACACCGAGGTGGTGATAAATCTGACAGCTCCCATGTTAAAGTATAGGACGAACGTTTTAAAATGCTTATAAAAATTAACATGAAATTCTAATTAAAAGCGGTTTGTTGTATGATGTAAGAAAACTCCAAATCTACTCAATAAAGACATTTTCAGCAAAATAAAAAATAAATCGAAATAATGCCCCTATTTTGCAGTTTCGGATTTTTCTTACATCATACAACAAACCGCTTTTAATTAAAATTTCATTTGAATTTATTAGAAGCATTTTAAAACGTTTGTCCTATGCTTTAACGTGGGAGCTGTCAAGTTTATCGCCGCTCCGTGTCTTCTTCTTTTTTCAGCTTGGATTCTTCTGTAGAATTGAAGGCTGCAACAGAGGTAGCCTTATGCCACTGACGAAATTTCCGGAAGAATTCATTGTTTACGTTGTCAGTTAGGCCCCTCGCAACGATTGAGATCGCGGCAAGCTCTGACCACAAATGGTTCAGGCTTTAGCGGTGAGGTTGTCACGTTTTTCCGTATTTTTTGTGCTGATGAACTTTGTCAACATAAATAAGAATCTCATTGTATGTAACCGTCGCGTGTGATAGTGGATGTTGGGTTTATGACCACAGAGGCATACCTAAACATCATTTTGTGTATTCAATGGAACTAAAATCCGGTGTAAATGGATTTCGAGAACGAATCGATTAGAACACGTTTGCGCTGATTGTAGCTGATTGCTTGCTGATTTGTTGTTGCCATTCTACTGATTTATTTTCCGCTTTTCCTAAGAGAAACGAAGTCAAAGACGAACAATTTGATGGATGGAAAGGCGAAGGCTGTTTTTTTCAGTCACAAATTACCATATAAGGTTAAAGGTAGCAAGTTTGACGTGCGTTATTTTCCGCTGTATTTTTCGGTATTACAAAAACAATGATTATCGGAGTAATTCATGTTTTACGACCCTTATGCTGGAACTGCATCTACGGCAATTCTATTTCGGTTATTGGAACTGCGGGAACTTGCAGGTTTACCACGAGAATTTTGCCGAGCGTCGGTGTTTGTAGGATATTGGGTATCCAAGAGTGTCCGAGAAATTTTCCCGAGTGATACCGAAAGTGGAGTGTCGTAGCAGGGGATGCCAGAATGTTTTTTTCAAATGTCTGTGATAAAAATTTGAAATGTCTGGAATGTCTATAAAAGTCTGTAATTTTTTTAAAGAAAATTAGACTTCTATAAACGAAAGACGTAATAAGAGAGCAGGTTATGTCATTATCGCTAGTTGTGTGATTATGTAAACATATCTGCATCTATTTCTTGGATTGCATGCAACCTTACGAATGCTTCAATCGCATAGATGACACAATTTTTATAGTTTTTGCTCCCCAAAATGCTCTTTCCAGTTTTGTATTTTGAAATCAAAATTTAGTTTTCATTTGATAAACTCAATAGACTTTTTTTATTCAACTATAACCATTGATGGTGTGTACCATATTTTAATATGGGGTCATCATCACTCATGATCATCAATATCATTATGGACATATGAATGATTTTTGTATAGACTGCTTCTCAGTTAGTCAGTGATTATATCTTAAATTTCAGAGAAACTCTCCTGATCTTCTGCATGGCTCTTTGCTTTATTCTGGGAGGCTTCTTTCCTGATCTTC
>JASCZW010016731.1:0-18216 GCA_034211315.2 Aedes japonicus | reverse complement strand
CATTGCCAAACATGCAATGTAAGTTTAAGACCTACAGTGATGAGTATATTATCATAATTATCCGTTTGGGATCAATGCTAGATCTTTTCGGTTAATTTCCATCAAAAGCGTACACGCACTTCGTCAAAGCGTAGCACTGAAGATCAGTTGTTTGCGCTTCATGCCATTCGCAATAAGATAAAATAAGACAAATTATGCTAGATTTACTTTACGTACTCCACGAACAGTCAATATCATCCTAAGCACGTCAGAGCGGAAATACCCTAACTCTCCGACACTCAGGGGATGAGCTTAATTGATTGTTAAACAGCGCTCTGATGATGATTAATTGCTGCCAGCTGGTTGAAACCAGTTCAACAACCAATTGGGTTTTAAACTAAGATGACGTGAAAACATAAATAACAAGCGAAAAGAATCGACTTCATAACGATGATGTTCTTATGACAAACGAAGTACTTCAAAATCAACACCTTTTGTGGCTTCGGGCCGCTGATAGCTTATTAGATAAAGGTACCGAGGCAGGTTCGTTTCTCGAACCGGTTGAGGAAATCTTCTTGGAAATCTTCGCAAATTCATGCATTTGAGTTGGAAGCGAAAGCTGACGACTACCAGTGCGATAACTCTCATTGAGACCGACCCAATATTAGCACTTGGTTCTCAAGTATGATTAAAATTACTACACTTTGATGCCCTCTATGACGCAAAACTCACAGCAGCATTCAGATTTCAAAATTGATGTCGGCGTCGCTAGTAAAAAGAAAAATCTCTTCTTTTTTTTAAGGAATGAGGGTGAAGGGTCTGAAGCTGTAAAACATGAAGCACACATATGGAATGTATCCACCATATTGAGTTTGTTTTAACAAAAGAAGTTCTTTAACCAGTTACCAACAACCGCGTTGATTAAAAATATTGGTTTAAAGCTAGTTTAGAATATAATGTTTAAATGTGCTACATTTGGTTACAATCTCTGTCAAGTGGTTATGAATTCCAAGCAAGATGTGCTTCGACACAAAAAATGATGGGCGTGGTCGTGGAAAATCCAGGCCAGTTCCACATGTGGATCGCGAAACTGTTGGGAATCGACAATTACGGGTCTCTTGTGGTAAAATTGTTCATGGAGACCCAGACGACCAGGCGGCGAGCTGACAACGGAACAAAAGCGAAGATGAAGGATTACTTCAAGCGCAATCCGAACCATTCGATTGCACCGATCTTGAAGCGGACTCCCCAACAGTCATACTCTCACACAAGAGGACGGGATCACAAAAATACAATTTGAACCCTGGAAAGTGTGAGCTGTTTAGTGGAAGGCCTTTAACTAGAAAATGAGAAGAAAGATTAGTAATTTCCATTTAATTGCAACTACCTTTAAGGTGTCGCCACACGGCGGCTATTTCTAGTATATGGTGAGCTATATGCTAGAAAACTATTTAATAGTGCATAGGAACAGCTAAACTATGTAGTGATGGCTCATAGTTATGACTTGCAAGCGATAGTTTTACCCTATGATATAGAGCTGTGCCTGATGGCGTGTGTACACTTAAGCGAATGTTTCTATGTGATAGTAGTAGGCTATGAACTATTCCATCCGGACGGAATGGTTGGAGTTTTTTGACAGTTCGTTTGAATTTTTTGCTAGTTTGTGTTTCCGCGGTATTTTTAAAGCAAAAATGGACCAGGAAGATAAAACTTCGCATGATTGAGCTGTGGGAGCAATATTCAGTGTTGTGGGATCGCATGACGAAGTGCATACTTCAGAGTGAGTGTATTATTCTGCTTTGCAAGTCCTCATCCGAAGAAGATCTAGACCAGGGGATTTCTAGTTAAGTTTTAAGCAGAGATCGAAATTTTCGCCAATATGAGAAGAGAAACGTCCTTTTTCACCCGCTTGGAGAAACAGATGAGAATGTGAGAAGCGAGAGACTATTATACGCTCACAGCAGTGCTCGCGAGAAAAGCAACGGCGATTCATAATTTTCGGAGAGCATGAGTAGCTGATAAATCGTTTCTTTTTCACTGAATCCTAGATGCCGATAATTATTTTTCACTTACTTTTTGACACCTGAAAATGCACGAGTCTTCATGTTTGTTTTATTCTGACATTATAATTCGTTCAAAAGCCAATTTTTCATGTTGTGCCTTCATGTTGTGAGCAAACAACAATTTGTAATTGTAACTTCAAATAAGCAAACTAAATAGAAGTTACTTCTGGTTCATAATGATGATGATGATGGTCCCGCCACTTACCCCTACAACGGTTTGAGTTGGACGATTTATCTATTAGATAATTTATTGAATAACAATTCAAACCAGTCATGCAAAAAATAACGAAATGATTTATCTACAGATATAAACTTCTTCAAACACTGTTAATTTGCATCACAGTGATTTTATTGAGAAAAGCTATTGATGTCTAACACAAAAGTTCGCAAGTATTTCCAGTGATCAGGAAATACTATTAAAATTCAAATCACATTTAATAAGCCCAAAAAATTGAATTATCACAAGGACGAAACAAATTTAATTGTATTCATATAGCTGGAGCTAGGGAACATGGAGGTTGGTAACTTACTACAGGTGAAAAAAAGGAAATCAATATCATTCAGCGTTCTTCTTGTGATATGGAGCGGTACCATTTCAGGTATAAACACAGAATATTTTTCGTTAAATATTCCTATATAAAACGGAACACTTGTAATAAAACTTGCTGCTCCTCTGAAGGCTTCGAATTACCAGTTTTCTGTAATTTATGAATGTGACCATTGGTCAGTTTGTCATGGAAAAAAATTAACAAGTATTTGCGTGTAAATAATTGAAATGAAATTTCAGGATTTACCACTGATCTCTTTTTAGCGCAATAGTAACTACTTAGAGGCCGTTCATTGAGATAAACCAGATTATTTCTTCGTTCGAAGGATACGTACCGTGTACAAATAATTGTTCAAAAATAATTCATGCTGTTTGGAGAAACCGTGCAAAAATAATTCGTGTTATTACGAGAAACCGTGCAAACACTTATCTGGCTGTTCAGTGATCGGTAAAAAGTGCTGGAAATAATGGGGGCTCAGTGGTGTTAAGGGGTAATCAGGGGCGGATAAGGGGGATTAATTGTAGTCAGTGGGGAGGGGGCAGTCAAAGGAGTTCATGGGTGATTAAGGGACAGTCAAGGGGAGGTCAGGGGGTTCAATGATGGTCAAAGGGGGATCAGAAGGCAAGTGGCAGTTATGAGCGATAAAGGGGTCAACCATATCTTATGTAACAGATTAAGGAGGAAGGGGGTAGGTTTCAAATTTCTTACAAGGAGATTTTCTTATATGAGATTCAATTGTTAGATTACTATTTTTGCTTAGTAAGGTTTTAGTGGGGAGGGGGTTATCTGAAAATCTTATAGCGTCTTACAAAGCGCAAGTGGGGGATTTAAAAATCACTCACAAACCCTTATAATTTGTGGATAGCCTTATGTCCCCGTGAGATGCAAAAACGATGAAAACTACGAATTAAAAAATACCTTATTCAACGTTTACTAAAGATTATAACGGCCTTGGTATATCATCTAATTTTTAAGAAAATTTTATAGAAAATTATGTAGTGTGAAGTTTTTATATTTCTCAGTTTTTCTCTAACTCTTAAAGCGATTCAATACTTGTCTTGATCCAACGACTTTGCTAGGGCTGTTTGAACAAGCTCTTTGTTTGATCTTATCTTCAGAACGATTTTCCACTGATGCGATTTCTGATCTTAGTGAAAACTAGATTGAACTGACTAAAATCTCGCTCAACACTGCATTGTGTAGCCGGTGCTCCCAGTACTACTTTTATCAATTTCCAAAGTTCTGGGTCATCATAGCGCTGTTTGGCCCTGAAATCAATAATATCGAATCCGTTTTGGTCAGCGTCTTTGCGAGGTTGGTTTTGGATATTCCTTATTCTTTGCTCTAATGATAAAACATTTGCAGCC
This sequence comes from Aedes japonicus, assembly GCA_034211315.2. Taxonomy (NCBI): domain Eukaryota; kingdom Metazoa; phylum Arthropoda; class Insecta; order Diptera; family Culicidae; genus Aedes; species Aedes japonicus. The sequence goes on along the minus strand of JASCZW010016731.1, from coordinate 14,259 downwards.
ACTTGAGTTCCTCTACCAATCCTCTGAGAAAGGAACTCGTTCAAGCTGAACCGAGTAGTAGAAATGATCACTGTGTTTTGATTTAAAGAGGATGATGATCCAGCCACCGGTTCTTCAATAGGTTGCATGCACAGATTATTGAGTTTTTGATGAACATGGAGTAGAAATTCCTGAAAATATAATTTATATTATAAAAATGTAAACTATACTCAAAGTATTCCATACTATGATGTTTTTCTTTTGCTGTGACGAAAACAATCCAGAACCACGGAAGGAGAATCTGGGGTCGATATATAAGGCAGTTTGCATCGCATAATTGTTCAGAAGGGACAATTCCCGTCGTTCCATGGCATCCATTATACCGGTTTTAAATATATTGGATTGAATGGATGCCAAACGCTGACATCCAGTGTCCAAAAAAGTCGCTGAGGGTGCAGTTTAGGCATTGAATTGCAATGGTGCAATCGTAAAGTGGCTCGAAAGCTTCCACGTAAGCATCAATTAGACACCACTGCACAGTGGTCCAGTAAGCTACTTTAGGCGGACATGAGGTTTTCAATGAAAATTTGTGGTTTTAGAGCTTTGGTTACTTCTGAGAACTTGTTGCAAACTTATTGTACTACAATTTGTATGAAATTATTTTTTTCTTGCATTAAACGCAAGAGTGGCGTATACTCTAACTTTTTTATGAGTCAATATCGTGAGATGGTATGTTCAGCAAAGTTGTAGAAATTGTTGTTATAAAAAACTTTGTAGAACATATTTTTTGTCTAGCTTCAAAGCCTACTGCGATATTTCCGAATTTTAGTAAATAATCTTTTTTCGACTAGAAGTCATTCATTTGTAACTTGTACCAGCTTGCTATGTTCTACAAAGTTGTTTGTTTTGACATTTGCTACAATTTTGCTGAATACGCCATAGTTGTATTTCTTCTTGTTTTCATTTTATAGTAAATTTTCAGTTAAATTTACTCCATATTATAGCCCTTACAACATGAAATGGAGCACCTAAAAAAAATATGGCATACCATGACTTGATTCAACACACCTTAGAGTACGTTTAAGGAGAATTTGGGAGAGATGATATTTTTCTATCTTTTTTAAAGCTACTTTCTGTAGCATACAGTTTTCAATCAAAACATACATCAGGAGCTCAAAGAGAATCAAAACACACAGAAATCATGGCTATCTCTGTTCAGTATATGACAATTACCACGTGTTTTCATTGAAAAACGCTTAATAGGATATTAGTTAATTTTTATTAAGTTTCGAGCTTCTTCAGGTAAATCAAACTGTGTCTCACCACGAGTTGTACGTCTGTTGATAAGTGAGATTACGGGATCGGAGGTGAGAAGAAGCCACTTGAAAACGTCTTCCAAACTGACAATACGGTTGAGCTTCCTTGCATGCCGTTCCCAAAATTTCCTTGGGGATGGTCAATTAATTATGTCACGTGGTATTCTTGGAAAAACGTGACGATCCTTACAAAAAAATGTGAAGGTCCATACATAAAACATGACAAGGGGGGGGGGGGGGGGAAGGGGGTTGGTTATAAAAAGTCACTTTTTGCGTGACGTAATTAATGGACGTTCCTTTATGCACTTATTTCTCGTTTGCTGGGCTTCCTCATTCAGCATCCCTAAAGGCAGTGCAGTAATCCTGATATTATCGCTACCGTGTAATAGTAGCTTATGCACTGTAGGAGAAAGCACATGCCAATCGTACAATCCACGATATATCGTAAATGTATCTTGAGCATATTGTCCAAAAGCTTCTCCTTCAATTTCTCGGTTCAGGTTGACGACTTTTAGAAGAATTGCGAATTTCGTTTAAAGGTGTTTATCGAGCCCTGTGATTTCGACAACTGCATTTACTTCGCTAAAAAATCGGCGAGGTGCGTTTCATTGAGTCTCAATCCCAACCTTTCTTTGAGAGCCTGCCGGATTGACATCTGGCGGTTCTTCAAGATCAAATTGTCCTTACTGACACGCCACGAAGGCTTAGGCAATATCAACCGATAGCTGATATTCAACAATTGCTCAATGGTTTGTATTTGAGCATCATTAAGAGAAATATAGCTGGGGCACTACATGTTTGATCTTCTTACCGACCGCAAACAGATGTAATATTGTTGTGAATAAGTTCCTGTCACGTCATTCAGCAACTTCGTATCAACCATTGACAAAACAAGCTTCGCTTCAATCTCCACGCTTACAGAAGACGTTTTCAAGTGGCTTCTTCTCACCTCCGATCCCGTAATCTCACTTATCAACAGACGTACAACTCGTGGTGAGACCCAGTTTGATTTACCTGAAGAAGCTCGAAACTTAATAAAAATTAACTAATATCCTATTAAGCGTTTTTCTATGAAAACACGTGGTAATTGTCATATACTGAACAGAGATAGCCATGATTTCTGTGTGTTTTGATTCTATTTGAGCTCCTGATGTATGTTTTTATTGAAAACTGTATGCTACAGAAAGTAGCTTTAAAAAAGATTTGTAGAACATAGCAAGCTGGTAAAAGTTACAAATGAATGACTTTTTGGCGAAAAACGATTATTTACTAAAAATTGGAAATATCGCAGTAGGCTTTGAAGCTAGACAAAAAATATGTTCTACAAAGTTTTTTATAACAACAATTTCTACAACTTTGCTGAACAAACCATCTCACGATATTGATCCATAAAAAAGTTAGAGCATACGCCACTCTTGCGTTTAATGCAAGAAAAAAATAATTTCATACAAATTGTAGTACAATAAGTTTGCAACAAGTTCTCAGAAGTAACCAAAGCTCTAAAACCACAAATTTTCATTGAAAACCTCATGTCCGCCTAAAGTAGCTTACTGGACCACTGTGCACTGGTCACACATATCTGTATAGGTTGAGAAAACATAGTAAACAAATTATATACGTTAACGTTGTTTGACAACAATTAAACAAAGAAAACAGATGATCATTTGATTACAGCTATCCCCCGAAAAGGGCGATGAGTGGTGCCTTCCACCCATCAAAATTTTTTGGCTGTCTATCCAGTTTAGCCACGTGATTCGGGAGATTCCTCAACTAGTACCACCACCCCCCACACACACATCAATTTACTTACATAGCTCTTCGAATTCTTCACCAAGTTTCATGAAAAAATCCTTTTGGTTGACCAGTGTCCTCATCATTAAATAATAGGAATTCCAACGAGTTGGCACGGGTGTCAATGGGTATTTGCCTCCAGAAATGTCAAAAAAATTCTTGTACTTAGCATTGCGGAACAAGGTAACAACTCTCGTTACCTTTTTGAGCTCTGTGTGATGGCTTTTACAAGCATCTGCTACTGCCAGCTGTACAGTATGTGCACCGCATCGAATTGTCACTGACGTGTGCGCAATCACCGATTCCAGATCTGAGAGCATTCCTTCTAAAATTTCGTCCTGATCTTCAAGATCTGCTTCTGCCACCGTGTTGCACTCCATGCTATCCTGATATTCCTCTTCTGGCACTGTTTCCTTTTCGATCATGGAAGACATCTTCACTATATTCTTACCATTATCAATGGTGATGCTGTAGATTTGATGTGGGTGGATTCCAAACCGATCCAATATTGCAAACACGACTTCCTTCAAATGGATTCCTGTATGCCGCTCATGAAGCTCGATTATGGCTGCAATTAAACGTCATTAGAAACTTAGCCAGACTTAAAATGTATAAATTCTATTACCAAGCGTTCGTTTCTGGAGAACACCGTGGTTATCAACGAATTGGATGTTTAATCCGAGGACGCTACGATGCATTTTCGATGCAATATCAGCCTTAAGTGAAATTATTTTTTCGTCACTTCAGTTTGGATTTGTTGATCGATCCCAGCAGCGGTAATTGCAACGTACTGGCAAATATTGTGACTGTTGATTATCACGTTGAAAGCATCGCAATACGGTTTCAAGATATCCTTCATACCATCCTATTCAGTACATGCAAATGGAAGTCCATGAACCGACACTCCTGTTCACTCCTACGTCTCCTAGCCCGAGGAGTTGGTACTCCATGGGATGCCGGATTTGGATGTGCCGCTTGAAATTGCCCACGACAAGCTTTACTTGCGTGTACAGGCATTCTGGATCAACCACACATCGATGTTCTCCGGTAGGCAGCAAAACTTGCACCCGGTTGATGATTTCCGCTACACTACGTCGCTTTTTCGGGTTCGAAGGGTTTGAAGTACCATTGCCGTCTGCCATTCTGGATTATCTTCACGATCTTGCCAGCACAGTCACTTTTACACAACGAATTCCTCACGTAAACAACCAGTGGAAATAAAAACCAAAACAAGTACAATGTATAATGATTTGAATCGCAGTAGGCAGAAGGCAGAAAAGAAGGGCTGCATCGCAAAGTGTTTCTATTTTAATGAAGGATCGGTCATAAATCGTTTCGTAATAGTTTCGTAATATTCATCTGCAATATTTTTGATATATCATATATCATATATCACTATAAATCAAACGTATGTTTTTTTAAATATTGACCTTCAATATCATCAGCAATATCTTAATTTGGGGCTTGCAGAACGACACATCCGGGGATTCATTTTATTTCAGAAGTTTGTTATTTATGGTCCATGGCGGTACCAGTGTGCACCGGCTTGGCCTTATTTTCGGCTTTTGCTCCTCGCGTATTACGATCTAGGTAGCATGTTTTCAGTGAAAAATGTGAGATGAGAAAGTATTTTCGTTGAATTTTGGAGAGAGATATTATTGCATATGCAAGTGAGGGGATAATGAATTATCGGCGAAAAAGGAGAGATGGAAAAGTGAACGGTTCGCTACTCATCGACAACCCGCTTGAGAGAGAGCATGGTTTTCACTCAGCTGAGTGAGAATTTCGATCTCTGGTTTTAAGTATTTCAAAAATGATAAAGTAAATATGATATAAAGATTCTACCAGTTCCGATGTTTAGTCATTGATTTTGATCCCTGACTTCAACGTATTGTTTGAAACTTGAAAAACCGAGTGGATCGAAACCAAAGCCAGCAGTGCGCACTTTAAGCGTAAAAAGTCATCATATGATGAGATGGCTTCTCTTGAACTGCGTCGAAATCGTGTCCAAGCCCACGGATCTTACAAAACCACAAAATCGGGCCACTATTCTGAGTAAAATGGCCAACTGAGCAACAGTAACGAGGCTGGAGACTGCCTTGTATAAATAATATTCGATGGCTTTGATAACAAATTTGAGCAAGCATGTGAAGAGATAATAATTTTCAGCAGCATATCGTCTTCGCGTCAGATGAGCAATACAACTTGATCCTGCATCAGATTCCATTAGAATAGCCATTAGAGTGATGCTGAACCATAGCCATTAGAATGATGCTGAACTTTTTTATAATTTAAATAATCACTGACGCTCTTTAACGCGGCTGGGTAGCCGTTCTGCTTACTGAGCAGATGGTCGGGAGTTCAATCCCAGGCCCGTCCACTTTCTTGCCATTTGTCACTTGCCTCTTTCTATCACCACTAGATTTAAAATAAAAAGCAGTCACTGCTCTCTTTCATTGATCGCTTCACTTAACACACTGCATCCATGAATTAAAATTAAACCTGGCTCACTAACACAACTATCCTTCCCTTGGCAATTGTAGAGTTGCAGTGGTGCTCGCGGTTTCTAATAACAACGATTGTCAAACTAATCATCCTTCCACCCTCCACAAAGACCGTGAGGACGTGGCCGGCGCCGGTACTGATCTATAAATAGAATAAGTGAACCTTTACATTGAAGATGGTAATGCTACACTCCCAAGCTCCATCTATGTGGTTTTCTGTGCAATTACACTAGTTCTGATCAATGAAGGAGTAGCAACTACTACGATATTGCACGGTCTTTTTAATAAAATAATAATAAAATTTAAAAAAAATATTTCGTTACCAAGTTCAATGTCCAGAGGATCAACAAACATAAGTCTTGTTCGCAACAAAATCTGGACACCCCTAAAAACGTATATCTCTGTAAATACTTCATCAACGCGTGAAATATTTCACAGACTGATGAACGTATGTCTGTTCATTATGTAAAAACAATTTTTGGTGATATGGACCATTACACGGAAAAAGCTAACCTCACTTTTGACCATGAGAGTATAAGAGATAGCAATTACGGTCGTGTTCCCCGTGCTTTTTTCTCACACACGAATTTCTGAACACAAGGGCACCAGTATCTGTCAAATCTGAGGTGTGACGTCACTGTGATTTGGACCATTACAAGCTTTTAGATCGAAGATAGCGTCGAAAGAAGAGCAAGTGCGAAAAGCAATTGTGTGCGATCGCAATGAAAATCCGGATCTGTCAGTAGGAAAACTTGCAAAAAAGCTTGGTTTTCCTGAAAACACTGTTCATAACGTTCTAAAATCTTTCGATACACGTTTGACAACAGCGAAGAAGGTTGGGAGTGGAATAAAACCGGATCGCAGGAACCACCAGAAGGACGCGAAGGTGAAGCAAATATTGCAGAAGAGACCAGATCTTTCGGTACGTACTGTGACTAGAAAAATAAAAATGTCCCCAACTTTCGTGCACACTTCCAAGCACCGGCAAGGTATGAAGTTGTTCAAGGTGAAAACTGTACCAAAACGTAATGATAAACAGAATGTGACGGCTAAAACCCAGGGCTGTATCGCGAATATTTGACGAAGTTTTCCTGCGTTATAACTTACGATGAAAAGTAGGTGTTGGAAGACTTTAAGCAGCTTCTCGGAATGTCTTATCATACTGCCATGCAATGGAACGGCGTAAAGGAGCATTTCAAGACGAAGAAAACGGCAGAGTATCCAAAAAATAACTGTGTTTGGCAGGCAATATGCAACTGTTGTCGAGCAAGCCAAAGCTTCATCACTACTGGTAAAAAAGGAAATACACCGTGAAGAATGCCTGAAGAAGCGATGGTTACCATTCCTACGCAGCCACGACGCTCCCTCGCTATTCTGGCCTGATTTGGCATCTTGTCACTGCGCCAAAGATGTTTTGAAATGGTATAAAGCGAATGGATGTTGTACCGAAAGAGGCGAATCCACCTAACTGCCCGGAGTTGCGACCTACCGGGTGCGGCAGAAAATAATGCGAAAATTTATTCTATTTCTTTCAAATCCCATTTTGAACTAATTCAAGCAATAATATCAACATTTTCGAGTGCAGTTATCTTTATAAAGTCCTTTTAAACCAATTTATTCAATGTGTCCTCCATTTTTATTAATAACATCCTCGAGCCGACGCCGGAAGCCAGAGCATGCCTTTCGGATGTAGTCCTCCGACATTGACTGCCATGTGCGTGTTATGGTTGACTTCAGGGATTTCACACTAGGGTGTGATGTTTTGCAGGCTCGTGCTACAACATATGCCCAAATCGATTAATCCAACGGATTAAGATCTGGACTGCTAGGGGGCCACAAATCCTTCGGCCAAAACTTCATGTTATCGTTCAACCATTTTTGGGTTCGATTGGACGTTTGACACGGCGCTCCATCCTGCTGTATGACAACGTCTTGGTCCTCGGAGAAGTTGGGCTTCACCCAGGGAAGCACTTGGTCCTTTAAAATACCTATATACACTTCGGTATTGATTTTAACTCCAGCATCAATGAAAACAGGCGACATTTTCAAACCGTTGGACGCCACCAAGCCAAACATCATGACACCAGCCGGATGTTTGGTTTGAAATTTGAATTTCACTTTTTCCAGAACGTTCTCCATTTGCTGCGATGAAATGAACCGGTCCGTGCGGCTGTTAGCCACAGTATCGATGCTGAAAAGCTTTTCGTCGGAGAACAGGATTATCATTTCTTCCTTCTTCAACAAGGAAAGCAATCTCTTGGAACGAGTCACTCGTAGTTCCTTGACCCGGTCCGTAAACAAGTGGCTCTGGCTGTGGAAGATGCATACAGGTCTTCTTTAATGATTCTCCGCATGGATTTCTCCGAAATATTGGCTTCCTTGGCAAGTTTTCTTATGGAACGCACCGGGTTGGAGGAATTTTTGCACGGACCAATTTGATCACGTTCGGCATGCATGCCAAGCGCAGACGTCCGGTTCCCGGCTTCCACTGCTTTGCAATAAAACAAATAGAATGTTTGGATGCAGTACTTGAAAGTAAACATAAACAATAGATAGACGAATTAACCCAATACTCAAGTTTGAACATTTTCGCATTATTTTCTGCCGCACCCTGTATCGAGCTATATTGGGCTTTCGTAAAGAGAGAACTCTCTCAATATAAACAACAAACTACAACTATTGAAAAATTTCTAAAATCTTGGACAAAAGCAGCTTAAACGGTTGCAGAGAAGTCTGCACAGACTCTAATGGGTGGAGTAAACTTAAAAGTTCGTAGTTTCTTCATGACACCTAATTAACTAACTGTAATGAGTTATAAGATGCACTAATAATGCACAATTAATTGAATAGAAAATGCATCTTGGATTAAACTAACAGCACATTTGTTTTTTTTCCAAATTTTATCTGTCCAGATTTTGTCGCGAACAAGCCTTATCCGATTTTGTCAACAAAGAGGGGAAGTAAGATTCAAGCGATAATTTCTTGAAATCCTTAGAACTTCCATGCAAGCTAGGGCCAGCAATCAAGAAAAAACATTTCTCTAGGATGACGGTGATGCTGCTTTCGGTGAGGGTGCTAAGGGTTTTGAGAAATTTACGCCTGAATCTAACTTCCCCTCTTTGCTTACAAAATCAGATACGACTGTTTTGAAAAAGTACTCGGAAATTATCGAAATTTGCAAAGAAGTTCCGGATTTGCAGATGTGGTGAAATTAGCGCTCCCTCCATCACTTCCAGAACAATCAACGGTTCAATTTAAGAAGCGTCGCATGTCATTCATAACGAAACACAAAGGATCAACTCTAGTTTGGCCTGATCTACCATTCAGCCACTACGCTCGAAGCCAATTTTGTGCCAAAAGATCCGACAAATTCGCCGGAACTTCGCCCAATTGGAAAAATCTGGGCAATTATGAAGACGAATCTTCGCACACATAGTTTACAAATTCGACCACAAGGGTCGCTGTAAGAATAACAAATGTTTGTTCCAATACTAAATGGGCCAAAGCTAAAGTGTGGCCCATTTAGTATTGATACAAACATTTTCGGTCTTACAGCGACCTAATCGTAACAAAGCTATGACATCATATGTGTTCCCTATAACACTAATTACATCAGAAGTTTTTCGCGGTGCAGTTCGAACGTGTCTCAGAAATACAAAATGGAAGAAGGAGAATACCTTGTGGCATGTTTTGAAAAAGTACAAAGACACTTTGTTGACGGATCACAAGCCTCAAAGCAAGCGTCGGGCGGGTACTGTCAACTGTCAACTGCGGAACAAAATCATCAAGAACATTAAGACAAACCCCAACATCTCAGATCGTGATTTGGCCAAAAAAGTTTCACGCCGCACACAGTACCGTGCAACGGATTATTCTCCGGGAAGGCTTCAAGTCATACTCTGCCTGTAGACAACCAAATAGGGATCAAAAGCAGAACAATGTTGCCAGAATCCGTGACAGAAAACTGTATGATCAGGTGTTGACCTAATTCAAACAGCAAACAGCCGATTTCAAACAGCTACCGGGACAAAAAATTTACTTGGCTACGACTCGAGGTGGTTTTCCTGCCAAATTCAAGTGTGTGCTTGTAGATAAATTTGCACGTAAACACATGATTTGGCGAGGCATTTGTAGTTGCGGTAGTAAGACCAAGGTTTCATCACTGATAGGACATTTAATTCAAAGCTGTACAGAACGGAATGGCTCCAAAAGCGAATGTGCCATTCATCAGATCCCGCAATGAACCGGTCATATTTTGGCCAGATCTAGCAAGCTGTCATTATAGTAAAATCAGTATTACGTGGTATGAAACCAACGGGATTCAGTTTATACCGAAAGAACTCAACCCACTAAACTGTCCCCAGCTCAGAGCGATAGAGAGATTTTGGGCTATTATGAAGAGGAAGCTGAAGGTGAATGGCAGTGTCGTCAAAAGCATGAATGAGTTGAGAACCAAGTGGAATAAGGTTGCCAAAACGATGGATGAGAGTAATGAGTGTCGGTTGATGAAACGTATTCCGGGAAAAGATTCGAAATTGAGATGATTAATGTTTTTTCTTTCGTTTTTTTTCTACTAAAGTTCACATAAAGTCGAACATTTTAGTTAAAACAGAGTACTATTAATATGCGCAATAGTCTAAGTTCCAATTCTAACTGGGCCACACCTTATTAAAACAGAGCTGGAGTTGAAGAAATTTTGGGTAAAAACAGCAAAAATACAGGAAAATCGATTTGAACTAAATTGGATGGGTGAAGTGAGAAAGAAGGTGCGACAATCGGGATGGGAGATGATATTGAGTAAATCATAACTCATTAGTAGATTTTCAATCCCTGAAAATTTCAAGAAAATCCGACAATCGGTTTAATTTTGGTGAGTAAATATGTGTGTGTCATTTATATCGAACACACCCTTTAATAACTAAATATTCAAGTGATATTCACCATTGAATATCATTTGAATATCATATTGAATGTATCACTTTCGATACTACACGTAGGGCAATCCCCTGTTTGAAAAAGTTGTATAACTGGTCAGGTGCTACATTCGCATCATGCACAATAACCAGAAATTCAGTTTCTGAAACAAGTTATCGATAAATTATTCGAAATGGTTCTACACCGCACCGGTTTCAGCTATCTCTTTCTTCGAGTTTGTTGAGCTGACATGATCCGGGTGCCTTCATTTCTGGTTACTTCTGGTTAAATTTGATGGCAAAATCGCTTTCGATGCACCGATGCATCACATATAGGATGCAAATTTTATGCATAATATTGCCAGAATTTTTTAGTTTTATCTCTCTTGAATGTCTGATGAGGCAGAACAAGTCAAGCCTTTTTTTCGTAATTCGGGAATGCTTTATAGTGTATCCTTAAGAGGCAGGAATCATAAAAAACGTTAAGATCTTTTTTGATTGCAAATAAAATAATAAAAATATATAACTTCCATGGCATAAGATGGTATACAGAGTCATTTTTGATGAGAAGGAATCACGTTTCTTGAGGGAATCACGTTTCTCAGCGTTAGTTACCCAAGGACCAATTGACTGACAATGCATTTTTGGGTTCGTGAGAAGTATATGATTACAACTTTAACTGTATATGTATATTTCCATAAGATTTTTCCAATTACTTCAATACTTACAAACCTAATGTCCCACAAAATTCTTCTCAACAGCTTCAACAAACTTTGAAACAGAAAACCTCCAAGGGAGTACAGCGAACGTCTTCAGGCTCGACCTTCTCGTTCGCCTGCTTCCCGGCATCCTTAATCTTCCGCGGTTCGACGGCATACTTAACCACTCCGCGCGGGAACGAAGTTTCTGTAGTATTCGATCCCAGTCCACTTTCGTCAGATCCAGTGGAAACACGAGCGCCTCCTCCTTACTTAACTTCGCCGTTCCACACACCCGTTGCATGTTTTCGTTTCTGCATGGTCCACTCGTGAAAGGTGAAGGAATTCGAGCACATCACTCTGACTGATCATCCTTTCGAAGATTTTCCCCATCGCCGGATCCTGGCCACGCAGGTGTCGCAGCAGGTCCAAGATGTACCCTTCCAACCGCATTACCGTTTGCAGACGCATATCTCACGCTGATTTCGCGTCACGGTAGCCGTCAGAAGTGTTCTGGAATTTAGAAATACGGTGAATACTTGTAAATCATGGTGGTTTGTCGGCAGACTTACGCCAATAATCGCTTGTACGGATTAAGTCCCTCGTAGAACCGCTCGATGATTCGTTCCCAGGTGAATATCTGATCAGGGTTTGTGTAGTTGTAAACGGGGATTTCCGAATGCAGCGGATCGTTGTTTGGGGATATCAACGGCACAGACGAGCAGAGCGTTAACACAATAATCCACCGGGACAAGATACGGTCGTTTTCGGGTGTCCACCAGAGCAGCACTGTAGAGACCTCCGAGAGCATCACCACCAAACCGGAAGGGCCGTTGAAGTTGTCAATCCAACCTGCGATTGGTTCCTGATACGTGGAACTGACTGTAAACACAAAGTAAAATGATAGTTTCCAATGCGCGACTGAAAGCTTAGATGACTAACCGATTGGTGGACGGAAGATTCCAATCGGCAACGAACTGTATTTGTCCCGTACCATCACTTCTGCACACTTTTTGCTGAACGTATACGTATTGGGGAAGGCTCCAATCAAGAGAGGTTCCACCGTCTCTCTCTCCGAATCGGTCAACTTAGACACAATGTTCATAACGTTAGCATAGCCGCCGAATCCAATGTCGTCGTAGATACGTTCTTCGATCAACTTTCTTGTCACAGTTGGAGAAAAACGTAGAAACATGCACAAACAACCTTGAGCCGCTTCATCATGACTTGCAAGGCCAAGAAATCGATCGGTATATTCCACGTTCGTACGCAGCGCACAGTCCACCGGTTCGTTGAAATTGATCGAAGCCAACAGGTTGAACACCACATCAACTTCCTCCAACAGTCGCACTTTCATTTCTTCCGAAACCAAGTTTTCCCTATTGTCCAAATCGACCTCAACGGCTATCACTTTTCCCCTGCACTTCCTTCGATCGAACCGGATCTTGCCAAACTTTTTCAAACAATATCCCCTGCATCATCCGCCTTAGACGCTCTTCAGCACTGCAATTACGCTTGGAACGGATCATGACGTACACCTTTGCCACATCCATCGAACGGAGAATCTTTCCAGCAAAACCTGACTGAGAAATCCGCTGGCTCCGGTAATGAGAACCGTGGACCCCGGTAGAACTGTGCAACCTTCGAACCGATTACCATCGCTCATCCTAAGCCTATCTAACGAACTATGCCAACGAACGACCGGAAAAGAACTGATGGATTATTAGAACGCAAACCTGAAATATTTTTCGCAACCAATCCTCTTTGGCAAACAATATCAAAAGCAATCCAACCAGAGCCAGGCTCGAGTGTGATGGTGGGGATAGGGTTGATCCAGGCACATGCACCCGCCATGGGATTAAACGGCGAATAACGAATGGCTACCCTAATATGTGCTACCACCGATTGGGTTTTAGCGCGCATTTGCCCACGGTAAACACCTGCCGGAATGACCAACGGATGACAACGGCGGTGGCGACGGCGGCGCGGTGGCGACGGCGGCGGCGGTGGCGGTGCAGCGCATCAACAACTCATCTGTGCCAACAACGCGGCTCCAAAGTTTACCTATACTTGGCGGTTTGATGCGATTGCATGCCTGCACTTAGGTGAGGAATTGTTTAGAAACCGATGAGTGGAATCTACGTACCAACATGTCAATTATTAAGCTACGCGTCTCGCTAATTATGTAAAGGAAGCAGGAAGGAACGAGAAGCAACGTCCAAGAGCGAAATACTAAATGGTGCGTCATTGCTTTTGCTTCATATGTTGACTCCAGTGCCATGTGGATAATGAATGGCAATAGATCACGAAAGTGATATGTTTAAATTACTCAATACATATATAACTAAAATTCTTGACAAATTTTGCTAGAATCCCCAAAGTGATCGATACTTCAATTGTCAGAGTTTGTTTTTTTCTTTAATTTGACAAACTAATAACCACCAATAAAGCACGACATTGACACTCAAAGTTGATTTCATTGTTCAAGGGCATATCTATAATCGATCGTGGAAACAAAATATCCGGCTGAGCTTTCAGGTTTTTAACCCGAAATTCTAGCATGGGAACCGTCCTTCACTTACGTCACGCTGAAAATGCCCCTTTTTTCAACTTCCATTCCTCTTCTTTGTCGCGTTTTTAAGGTGCAAATTTCAAACAATATTTTTCTCGGTCGTCGTAAGCTCCAATACAGCCCCCCCAAAAGCGCGACGTAATCAAGGGGGCCTGCTTCACCGGTCAGAGCAGTGATGAACAGCAACCTGATCACAGCAGCGAAACTGGACTGGCTCATAGCATGCTTCGATCACCGTTAAAAAAAAATTTGCATTGCTTATGAATTTGATGTTCTTCCTGGAGAAATTGGACATCGTTGTTTGGATCAATACACTTGCGAGAGTGGCTGACCTTGGGGCACCTTTGATTATTTCGTTTGCTTGATGAGAACGGAACTGAAATTATTCATGGGAAATAGGTGCATTGTAAAGGTTTTAATGTGATTTAGATTTTTCTGAATTTTACCCGTTTGTAGGATATTAGAATATTAAGATCCACTTGATTT
>JASCZW010016730.1:0-18217 GCA_034211315.2 Aedes japonicus | reverse complement strand
TAACCAACTAATAAAATTAGTACAAGGAGTACATACACCAAATACTCAACAAGCAGCGCAAGATTTCACAACCTTTTTGCATAATCAATTGCTATTTCATGGAGTGACTTCAACAACAGAACTCCTGGGTAACTGTTTATTTTTTTGATTGTTTTTTTCGTAATTCAGGAGGCACACAAAATGATTTCCAAAACTCTTTGTCTGAATCCAAACTCTCAAAATTTCAGTGAAAAGCACAGCATTGTGGTTCTGTTTCACATACAACCTTAATTTATTTATTCAAACCTCTGCGACTCTGCCTTCCTTTCAACGTCAGCTCATTAGAGCTTGGGCACCGATGAACCTGCAAGATGTTCCAACAATGACATTCACACCACTCTCTCTTGCTTTTTTATAAACACCGCACCTCAGCCAGTTTTTTGCAAATATCGTGTGAGACTAAGCGAGCAGTGATTGTGGAAATGCAGGATGCTTCGGTGCAAATCGACACAAAACCTGGGACCACTTGATTTGGATTTGACTGGATTGGACGGATTGGATTTGGATTGGATTTGATTGATTTGAGCATTGATTTGATTGATCGGACTGATTTGATTGGACTGGATTGGATTTGATTGATTTGGATTGATTTGGATTGATTTGGATTGATCGGATTGATTTGGATTGATTTGGATTGACTGATCAGATTTGGATTATCGATTGACTGGATTGGATTTGGATTGATTTGGATTGGATTTGACCGATTTGGATTGATTTGATTGGATTTGGATTAGATTTGGATTGGATTTGGATTGATTGGATCGACCTGATTGATTTGGATTGGATCGATTGGATTTGGATTGGATTTGATCGCACTGGATTGACTGAATGAATTTAGTTAACTTGAATTTGATTTGGATTTGGATCATTCCGTCTGTCTGTCTGTCTGTCTGTCTGTCTGTTCAGTTCGTCTGTCTGTCTGTCTGTCTGTCTGTCTGTCTGTCTGTCTGTCTGTCTGTCTGTCTGTCTGTCTGTCTGTCTGTCTGTCTGTCTGTCTGTCTGTCTGTCTGTCTGTCTGTCTGTCTGTCTGTCTGTCTGTCTGTCTGTCTGTCTGTCTGTCTGTCTGTCTGTCTGTCTGTCTGTCTTAGTCTGTCTATCACGGTTCTGTCTGTCTGCTCCGTCTGTTCGTCTGTCTACCGTCTGTCTGTCTGTCTGTCTGTCTGTCTGCTCCCACTGTCTGTCTGTCTGTTCGTCTGTCTGTCTGTCTGTCTGTCTGTTCGTTCGTTCGTCTGTCTGTCTGTCTGTCTGTCTGTTCGTTCGTTCAATTGTCTGTTCGTCTGTCTGTCTGTCTGTTCGTTCGTCTGTTCGTTCGTTCGTCTGTCTGGTTCGTCTGTTCGTCTGTCTGGTTCGTTCGGTTCATTCTGTCTGTCTGTCTGTCTGTCTGCCTCCGTTCGCCTGTTCGACGGTCACCGTCTGTCTGTCTGTCTGTCTGTCTATTCAATCGTCTGTCTGTTCGTCTGTCTGTCTGTCTGTCTGTCTGTCTGTTGTCTGTCTGTCTGTCTGTCTGTCTGTCTGTCTGTCTGTCTGTCTGTCTGTCTGTCTGTTCTGGTTTCTGTTTTTTTTTATACAAGGGTTGAAAGGCCATCAAAAATCTGTGTGACAGACACCTGAGACACCACACAATGTTCAGGCGAACAGGGTTGGGCTCCTGCCCGACCTGCTAAAAATGTGCCTCCCGGAAAATCCGGATCCCTTTATCCTCCTTACCTTGATCCCCCGGGACCACAAAATGCCGCGACTACTTGGGGGGGGCTGTGCTCATGCACTTCTTCTTAAATTTCGACCCCTAGCTAAGGCTAGTTCGCCGACTGGCTGGATGATCCACTGCTCCGCCGTGCTACGTTGTATCCATCTCTCGAATCCTTCTGCTTCCCCGGCGTCGAGGGTGGTCCACCAGCTCCGGTGAAGGAAACTTCCGCACTGATGGTGCCCTGACTACCGGCGGTTGATCGCAGGGGATGCCAACGCGCATTGCGCCGACTTCGTCTTTCAGGCTGTAGAGGTGGTCCGACAGTTCCGGTGTGGTAGATGACGTCCGCACTGGCGGTGCCCCACAGCACCCGGAAGCTCTTCTTCTTCTTTCTTCTTTCTTCAGCAGGCTGGCTGTTCGAGTGCCGAGGTCGGCCCGACGATTCCGGCTGGCAGAAGACTTCCGGTTCACCGGCGCCACGACGACCCGAAGCCGAACACTGCTCACTGCGCTGGATACCCTCAGAACCCGCGCTTGTTTGCTGGTCCCGCCTCCATTTACGCTGCAGCCTGACAGTATTTGCGTCACAACTCTGCTCACCGCGTTCCACGTGTCTTCCTCGTTGCACATTCGCTCTGCAGATATTATCCGGCCTTGGGGCAGGCATTACCCTTCGCAACCCGCAAACCTCGGACAGTCGACCACCACGCTCTGGAGTCTCCTCTACGTTGGCACACGCCGGGCAGAAAGGTGTATGACGCATGACCACACCGGTGCAGGTATTGGCGAAAACATCCGTGCCCGGACAGGGAACTGTGTGAGGTAAAAGTTCACCTCTCCATGCTCCCTGTTCACCCACGTCGACACATTGGGGATGAGCCGGTGGGTCCACCTTCCATTCTCCGCGTTGTCCACTCCTGCCGCCATTTGACCATGGAGTCTAGCCTCGCCGTCTTCCTCACATTACTGGTTCCTCTCCGTTGATAGCATTCGATATCCCTCTGCTAGGGTTACGCAGATTGGAATCATCCCGGCGATAACGCAAACTGCCTCCGATGAGATGGTTCTGCACGCACTCCCGACTCTAATTGCCATCAGACGAAACACACTGTTCAACTTCTGCGGTTATGCTTCGTTTTGAGCGCGGCTCCCTGCATGCTGGAACGCCGTACCGCAGTATCGAGGATGATACGGCCGCCAGGAAGTCGCCACTGCTGCCTTTCGGACCACCGATATTCGGCATGATCCTTGGGTGCGCACTGATCATTTTACGCCTTTCGCAGGAACAGTCTACATGGGTGTTGCAAATTCAACCGGTCATCGATCATCACTCCTAGATGTCTTAAAGCCCGCACGGACGAAATGACGTGCCCTCCTACGGTAATCTGCATCCACTGATATTTCGGCAGTTGCTGACCAGCATCACTCCGCTTTGTGGTGAGCAGCCGCAACTTGACTGGCATTCATCCAGTTTTCAACTGCGTCGGTCGACTCTGCCATCAGCATTTCTACTTCTTCCAGCGACTCTCCGGTTATCGTGAGGGACGACATCATCCGCGAACCCGAAGACCTTGCGACGCCCTTGGGCAGCTTCAGTTTTAGGACTCCGTTGCATAGTATGTTCCACAGCGTTGGGCCGAGTATGGAGCCTTGCGGAACGCCCGCCGTAACCCTAATCGACTTCGCCCCGAGTTCGTTTCGTAGACCAGAATCCGGCTTTGAGGCAACTCCAGTGATCTCTGCTAAGCAAGTGGGGGACCCGCACTACCATGCAGCGCCGTGGCGATGGCCTCCCAGCTGGCACCGTTAAAAGCGTTTTGACGTCGATCGTTACTACCGCGCAGAACCGATTGCCATACTCTTCTTCTTGGACGCCTTCTGCAACTTCAATGACCGTCTTGATTGCATCCACCGTTGATCTCCCTTTTCGGAATCCAAACCGCTTTTTCAGATAAGCCGGTGTCACCCTCCGGGAACTGGCGTCAGTCGATTAAGCATAATCCTTTCCAGAAGCTTCCAGTGTATCCAACAGGCATACAGAGCCTATACGATGCCGGATTCCCCGGTGGTTTCCCTGGTTTCGGCAGCAGCACCAATTTCTGGATCTTCCACTTATCCGGAAAGTAACCATCTGCTATGGGCATTTCGCAGCACCATCCTGAACAAATCTGGAAACGCCAGTATCGCAGTTTTTAGAGCCACGTTTGAATGCCATCCGGACCCGGAGCTTTCTTCAGCTTCAGATCCTTCGCCACTAATGACAGCTCGTCGTTGGAGACTTGCATACCTGCAAATGGTTACTCGGTCTTCATCTTCATATGGTGTAGGCGGCCACGTCCGTCGAATCATGCTGCGGGAAAAGACCCTCTACGATGATCTTCAGCTTATCCGGGCACATTCCGCTGGCGTCACTGGACCCCTGATCTTCGCTGTTACGACCTCGATAAGCGTCGCCTCAGCGTCATCGTCAGCTTCCCGGCAACAACTCCTGAAGCACGTTGGATTGGCTGATTTAATCTCCTGCTTGAAGCGCTGCCTCAGCTTCACGGGAAGATTATTTTACGCTCCTCTCTGACCGTTTCAGACCTTGTTCTCCGAAAGCGTCTTCTAGCTCTGAGACAGCAGCACGAAGACTAGCAAGAGTTTCGTTCCACCAGTAATTTAACCGCCGGTTGTTCTTTGGCTCCAATCTCCTTGGCATCGTCGCATCGCAAGCCCTCGCCAGAGTTTCTGTCAACTCATCTGCATCAAGATTTGTAGCGCCGCTGTCTGCGCGAAGTGTTTCAATCAAAAGATCCTTGTCGAAGTTCTTCGTCTTCCATCTCCGCCCGCTAGTCCTTATCTCTCTTACAACCGTCTGCATTCGTGTTCCAACACTATACCGGATCGACTGGTGATCACTATGTGTATAGTCCTCACAAACTCTCCAGTTCATGCTCCTCACCAGCGACGGACTGCAGAACGTGACGTCGATGATAGACTCCTGCCATCTCTGCGAAATGTACTAACGGTACCTTTGTTGGACAGCCTGATGTCCAGCTTCGCCAACGCTTCCAACAAACTGTACCTCTGGGGTTAGCCGTCTGCTTCCTCCATTCCATCGCCCAAGCATTGAAGTCGCCTCCAATGATTACCGGTCTTCGGTCGATCAGCTTCTCTGTGAGAGCGTCCAGCATTCGGTTGTACTGCTCCAGAGTCCACCGTGGGGTGCGTAACAGCTGCACAACAAAGATCCCATTAATTTTGACGATTACGAAACCTTCGCTTGAACTGTCTACCACCTCTTGACAGGGAATCTGCCCATCACTTGATAGCCGCAATCCCTGATGAGTCCCCACCCAGTTGCCGTTGTCGAGGGATCCGATATGGTTCAGCAATAATTGCCACGCGCACATTGCTTCTGTTGTCGACTGCCACAACAGTTGCTGTGCGGTGTCGCAATGATTGAGATTTAACTGGATGATCTCCATTAATCCCGGCCCGCCATCGCCTTCTTGTATGCAGGGCATTGGAAGCCACCCGTCACGTGGTCGTTCTCGTCTTCCGGTTTGCAGAGCAAGCATCTCGGCTGCTTCGTGCAGTCCTCGTAGCAACGTGTCCTTCTTCACCACATTTCCTACATAGACCGGATCTGTCCGGACCTTGCAGTTTCGCGCTTGCGGCCAAACGCCATGCATTTAAAGCATCTTCTCCATCTGTTTTATTCGAGGAGTGAGTCTCAACGGACACACTGACCATCCGACTTTGACCTTGCCCACCTCCACCATTTTGTTGGCAGCTTCTACCGGTAGTCTTATCGCTGCTATTTGTGTACCACCGTACGCTCTCCTCAACCGAATGGTCATCTGAACCTCACCCAGCGCACATTGTGAGGCCAGTGCATCCCCAGTTCGTCTACCGGTAGTGTGATCTCGTCCAGGTCTCTGCACTCGACCACCGCCTCCTGCGTGTAAAGCCCTTTACATTTCCTTCACTACCCAAGGAGTTGGCAATAAGTTCCTCGAAAGGCCGAGCCCTGATCATGTGGATCTCTCTTCAGCTCGAACAGCAACTCCCCCTTCTGGGTGCGTCTCAGTCCTCACCACTTTTTCACCCAAGTCCTTGAGCTCCGGGTCCTCCCTCACTTTTCTTAAGATCGCTGCGTACGTCGTCTTATCATCCACTTCGACGATCAAAGCATCCCCTTGAGGTACTTCTTCCGAGGAGACCGACGTTTTTCTTCTTCTTCTGCTCCTTTTTCTTCTCCACGTCTCTCCTGTTTTTCCTCTTTCTCCCGCTGGCTTTCACATGGTTTGCCAATCACCGTTCTTGACGCCTTCCTCCAGTACGCTAGCACAGTCCTGCACGTTGCGCTGCTTCTTCGCCATTTCAAGAAGATGTCACTCTTTTTTACTCAGGAAACAGAATAGCTCGACTGTCAGACCATAGACGCCTCAATCCCATCCATAAACCGAGACTTGTCCGATGTCGTTTGCCGTGACCAGTATACCATAATCAGGATCTCACTGGTATTAACCCTGATGTGCCGGTTGGCCCTCTTTTGAGCTACCCATCGTCGTTTTCCGATCCATGTCTCCGGATCTAGTCCGTTGTCGTGCCTTCCAGCCAGTATGCCATAATCAGGATGTTACTGGCGTGGATCCTGACAAAGCCTGGTGGCACTTCTATGATTTTTGGTCCGCCCCGGGTTTTTTATTTCCGGTACCTTCAACTTATCATTGACGAGCGTTCCTCTATCCGCCACCTGGGGAGGCGCCCGTTTGGAGATATCGAACTCCTGCGGGTGTCTGTCTGTCTGTCTGTCTGTCTGTCTGTCTGTCTGTCTGTCTGTCGACCGATTGGCGTGAAATATTGATGGAGTGGTTTGAGTGCATAACTCGAGAACTTATCAAGCCAAATAAAACCATATTTAGCATAGTGGAAGTTCTCGGAGACACGACATTTTTCTATGGAATGGAGGATGCTTGAGTTACTCTCAGTGCCGAATATGCAGCAGAAAATTGCAAGAAAAAATTACATTCAAATCAACAGAACACGGCGTAGTTTGAAGATAAATGTTTTGTCTAAAAATGGTTCTACACAGATAGATAAACCATGGTAGAAACTAGTGATCCGAGGGTTTGATTAAAAACATACATCTGTGTTAAATTTTGCAGAAATTACACACATTAGCATACGAAAATATTTGAAACAAAACTCATTCCTCAAAAAACCATAAAGTAGCAGTTCTATATAATTTTCATTGATTAAGTTGCAAGTTAAGCAAGACTCTAAAAACAATATTTTTCATTAAAATGTTTAATGTCCAGCAACTTTGTCAATGTAGCTGCTTTGGATATATTTGTTTTAGAAATGCCGGTAAAGTTGGATACACCCAGTTAACCTATAAGCAGATCCAAAGCATCTTTACAGCAGCCTATCAAGCAATTAAGTCGCCTTAAATGCAACATAAATGCCACTTTTGGCCCAATATACGGCTGCTTTACTGAAATGCTGTGATAATGCTTCATTAATGTTGTTTTGTATCTGAAATGCTTATTACAGGCAACAAGCATTTAAATAGCATTTGAAATGCAACTTTACAACAGATAGCATTTAAGATGCTGATATAATGCTGATATAATGCTTGTAGCATCTAAAATGCAGATTTAGGTTGATTTACTACATATGCTTATTGGTTGCCTGGGCATTTTCATAAGTTTATATTAATTCTGCTGCAATCACGAAAATTTTAATTCCAATGAAAATGAAATTTCAAGCAATGTGCACTTCAACTTTTTAACAAAGGCAAATCAATCTTTGTTACTTTCTAAAATATACACAGAGAAAATCATGTAAATGTTTTATTTATAGACACCGGAACTAACGTATGGATTGGACAAGTAAATTGAATAAAAATCATCATCAGGGTGAAATTTTAGGTATATTTTGGAACAAATTTAATGGAAGATGTAAAATCAGGAGTACATGTATTTGTTTTATAAATTCTCAGAAATTGTTGCTCTAAGCATATTGCTATCTTTACCATTTTGGTTGAGTTTATTTAAAATATTATATTCTGTTACTAACATTTGATTTTTGATAATATAGCATTAAGTCAAGAAAGTCTATAAGGGGTTTTATCAACAACTGGAAGCTTATAACTTCAAATTCGTTCAGACGAGTTCTGGGTTTTCTCACATTTTCGAAAAATTTAGGTTTGGAAAACTAAATGCTTTTATTTATCAAATTGAGTATGACATGATTGGCATGACAGTCCGGCATGACCTAATCACTGTAAACTCGTAAATAATGTTGATAGCTTTTTCACCTTTTAAGTTACATGAGGGAAATAAGTTCACGAGAAAATATTGTTAGCTACCTCTCGCGGATTAGATCGACCGTGATTAAATAGAGGTGGTGAAGAGTTCTTGTACTCTGGGCTCATTGATGACCGTCGACAACGACATCAACAGAAAAATGCAACGACGCAGTATTGCAGGGAAACCATGCCTAATTTAGGCTTCGTAGGCTGCCATGATCAACCAGAGTTCTCCGCACTATAGTGCGAAAGTTGACCATCTACAAAACATTGATTCGAGCGGTAATCCTCTAAGATGGATTGTAGACTCTTGATGTCTATAAACAGAAGGTTTTGCGTACGATCTACAGATGCAAGGTGGAACGTGGAGAACGTGAAATAAACCATAATTTGCATGAGTTTCTGAGAGAACCTCAATCGCCCACACCACAAAAAACTCCGTCAACCACGATAGGCTGGTGCAGGTTGATCATGACCGGCCTCTCCGC
Source organism: Aedes japonicus (assembly GCA_034211315.2). Taxonomy (NCBI): domain Eukaryota; kingdom Metazoa; phylum Arthropoda; class Insecta; order Diptera; family Culicidae; genus Aedes; species Aedes japonicus. The sequence continues at coordinate 9,699 of JASCZW010016730.1, read as the reverse complement.
AGACTACGAGGTTATAACCAAATTTGGCTTATCACATTGACGACTGCTCATCAATTGGTTTCAATAAGTTATAATTTACCATTCATCTTTCCTATGTTATAATCTGAAAATAAATTTTATACATTTTGCTAGTTCCGTAAGCAAAAATGTGCCAATAACTGTCCAACTTACCAACTTTCGTTTTCACTTTTTCAATAGTGACCATGTAGCTAACGTTTTCATTTCCTGCCATTTAAATTACTCCCGAAGCTCTTCGGCAAGTTACTTCCACCCCCATACGATGTAATAACTCCAAATTCTTGCCACCTTACTCATGAAATAAACCTCCTCCCACTCAGAAAGAAAGCGAACGACCAATTAATCAGCAACTGAATTCCAATTGGTCTACGCGCATCGCGACATTGTTGTCCGAAATTTCGAAAGCAAATTGAGCTCACCACCACCACCGGCACTTTCCACAACTGAGAACCGATGCGAAAGCATCGTTGCACGTAGTAAAGTTGTCGCACGACGCAACGTTGAAACGCACAACGATGATGCTCATGTTGGGCGGAAAGAGTCAACCCAAACCGGCCAAAACAAAGCATTAATAAAACAACAACGAATTATCGTCGGATAGAATGCGTAACCGGGCGCTTGGAAATGTTCGGATTTACAGGTTGGTTTGGATCGTAGAAACACTTTTTAAAGCTGGGTAGGTAGAAGACATTTCTCGTGCGTATGGCACGCGACTACCGCCCTCTTTTCATGCGGGTGTGGGTGGGTTCAGCTCAAATTGAAAAGTTTCCGTATCATATAGGTGCATCGATTATTATTGATCAAAATTTTGGCTATGTGCTATGCATACTTTATTGGTAAGCTTTCTCAAATAATTTAGGAAACATTTTTTCATTGTTTATCAGATAGTTTTTGTCTTCGTGTTCAATCCACGGAAGTAGGGTATTTAAGCCGAGTCTCGGACGATTTTAAAACGTATGACATCACAAACTTTACAAAGCCTTACTAATGGTAACCATTCTACACGTACATATAATACATAATTATTTAGTTACCTGTATGGAGATTTTGTTGAAAGTTCAACACTTATCTAAAAATTTGACTGATAATGAAAAGAAAATGTTATTAAACGGGAGAGAACTTTGATTTTCAGAAGACAAGGGGATTATTGATAGATTCACATATTAAATTCTAAATTTTTCGAAGTTTTTGCTGTCAACAGTTTTACCTGAACCAGATGGACCTTCTTCCGCGTGGAATTTGGACTCTGTACTAGAGCCATCGCTGACACTGTCCCATTCATGTGTTTTGCAGCAAGTTAGATCAAAGTCTTGTCTGTTGTTGCTGATTGTACTGTGTTCACGATTTGTATGATTGCTATCATTTTCATCATTTTTATTTAATATATTTTATACATTATTTTTTTTTGTTTACGTTTATAGTGTAGGTTCAGATCATCATTTTAACTCTCACCTCATGCATTTCTAATATTTTCGCAATTATTTCCAATTCTATGCTGAATATTAAGTAGTTTTCTGATTACATTAAGCTTACACCTCCATCGCTTCGCCCGTTTTTAATTTTAACTGGCTTTTATGTTTTAATTTTTTTTAAGTTGGATATTGAATGATTATTTTCGTTGCTTTTGTTGCTATTAGTATTTTTTTGTCAGAAAATCCCCGATGATGATGCACTTAGTGTCATAAGTGTTCGTTTTACAACATTTTTGATCATCCGTAACGCTTGTCGAGCGTGTCTCAGGGGTATCCCTTTCCATAACAGTCCATTGTCTGTGACACATAAGAGGCGTCGTAGAGCTCTCTGCATGTTTCGTACGTATGTGTTGAACTAACATTCCCTCCCCCCTTACAGATGCAAGGACGTGGCCAGGATTGACTTTGTCTACTGGAGGCAACATTTACGGTATCTAAGGGTTCAAAATCATGCTCCAGGTATCTTACCAAACGACAACTGATTTGGATGGGATAGTACTCTTTTTTTAATAAGCTCGTTTATTTGTTAGGCTCAGGCGTGTGTCATACTTTATGGAGCCGATATTCAATATTGTTGTTAACAAAGTTTTATTTTTCAATGTAAGTAGAAGTGTGGTCCCAATTACTCGTGCCTGGCTCGAGGTTAATGGGTTTCATTATCGTTTGGAAGACTTGCCTTGTGACTTAATTAAGGTTTTATTTGCTGCTCATTGATGCGAACTCTACCATATCCTTGGTATTTGGCGCAGTAAGTTGTCCAGAGCTTGCTGACCAGGTGCAAAAACCACGGAAACAAAATGATAGTATAAATGGCACACAATGCACAGTGGGGAAAACAGGACCCAAAATCACAACTAATTAAAGGCCGCTGGATAAGTGCGCTGTAAAACAGCTTATCCTATGTAAAAAAATGCGAGGAATCGAATGGTGATTGTTTCATCTTGGGCAGACCCGGAAAGTGGCTAATTTTGCCCGATTTTCCCCCTAATTTCGAAAGAAAAATTGAATAATCACACATTTGTCATATTAGCTCTGATAATATTGCATGCTTTTGTGCTGTACTATTGTGAAAAATATCTGTAAAATCCAATGGAGTAATATTGTCTTGTAAAAACGTCAGAAACTGTCCATTTTGCCTGATATTCCCCACATGCTGAAAGTACTAGATATGCCATGTGGTTTTGGAAATTTGGGTGAATTGGAATCTATAAAAATGCAATAAACTATTGTGGAACTGTCCGGGGAACTGAATGGAGAGTATGTCGTCTTGTGGAAACATCAGTTATTGACCATTTTGCCCGCTTTTTCCTACATACTGGAAGAATCCATAGATAAAATGCGATTTTTGGAATAGCTGCGCATTAGAATCAAATCAAATGCTCTGCAATCTTATGAAAATGTTTGGAAAATCGTATGAAGTGGATGTCGAATCATGCAGACTTCGAGAAATGGCTAGTTTGCCCGATTTTCCCTTAATTTTGAAAAAATAATTGAATAATCCTACATTTATCAGATTTGCACTAATAATATTGAACCCATTTGTGATCTACTATTGAGAAATGGTCTGGAGAATCCAATGAATGCAATATCGTCTTGTAAAACCTCCAGGAACTGTCCATTTTTGACCGATATTCCTCATATATTGAAAATACTAGATATGTCATGTGAGTTTTCGAAAATATCCGCGAATTAGAATGTATAAAAATGCAATGCACTATTGTGATACTGTCTTGAGGAATTGAATGGAGGGGATTTTGACTTGTGTAGACATCAGTTATTGTCCATTTTATCTGCCTTCCCCTGCATACTGGAAGAATCAAATGCACGGCACATATTCTACTGAAAATGTCTGGAAAACTGAATGAAGAGGATGTCGTCTTTGAGCAAATCTCAAAGTGACTCATTTTGCCCGATTTTCCCCATATTTTTGAAGAAAAAGCCACTTCCCGGGGTCTGCTCAAGATGAAACCATCACCATTCGATTCCTTGCATTTTTACATAAGATAAGATGTTTTACAGGGCACTTATCCAGCGGCCTTTAATTAGTTGTGATTTTGGGTCCCATTTTCCCCACTGTTCAATGGCAGGGGACTAACTAGAGTAGAAAGGGGAGGTGGGTGATGACATTAGACTCTTAGATCAAACAAACAAAGGAATCGTAAATCGCTTGCATGTAGGGAAGATTACGCATTCCCAAAACATCTCTTACCTCTCTGAAGGGTTGTCTACCTCGGGCCACTACATTATCCAATAATTATCCAGGCATACCTAACTGCGTGAGCGATGTCATCATAACCAGTTCCGCACTTACATAAATTGCTATCGATGATATTGATTCCGTAGAGATGTACCTCTAGCGAGTAGTGGTTGGGCATAAGTCTTAATGAATGAACCCCGACTTACATCAAGACCTTTGAACCACGATCTCTACGAAACATTTGAAATAATGGAATGTTCACCACGCCCAAGCGAACTAATTGTACCTAAGCTTATTCACGACAAAATCGACACCCCTAAATACGTATATCTCTGGAAATACAACTGAAATCATCGCGTGAAACATTTCGTAGACTGATGAACGTATGTCTGTTCATTGTGTCAAATCAATTTTTGGTGATATTTCAAGCTTTTAGATCGAAGATGGCGTCGAAAGAAAAGCAAGTGCGAAAAGCAATTGTGTGCGGTCGCAATGAAAATCCGGATCTGTCAGTAAGAAAACATGCAAAAAAGCTTGGTTTTCCTGCAAGCACTGTCCATAACGTTCTTAAATCTTTCGATACACGTTCGACAACAACCAGGAAGGCTGGGAGCAGAGCTAAAACGGATCCCAAGAACCGCCAGAAGGACGCGATGTTAAAGCAAATATTTCAGAAGAGACCAGATTTTTCGGTACGTACTGTGGCTGGAAAAATAAGAATGTCTTCAACTTTCGTGCATACTTCCTATATATGAAATCGGTCAAGATGAAAACTGTACCGAACCGTAAGGGAAGGTCCATTAATTATGTCACGCAGTTATGGGGGAGGGGGGGTTTGGGAAAACGTGACGATCCATACAAAATAATTTGAAGGTCCATACAAAAAAGGTGACAAGGGGAGGAGGGCGTTATAAAAAGTCAATTTTGCGTGACGTAATTAATGGACGATCCTAATGATAAACAGAATGTGACAGCTAAAAGCCAGGAATTGCGAATATTTGACGAAGTTTTCCTGCATGATAATGGACGATAAAACTTATGTGCTGAAAGAAAAAAGGACCAGACAAAAGATTTCTCCAAAAATTTATTTTCAGTCGGATTTTCTTGAAAATTATGATTATGTTTTGGCATAATTACTTTATTCACTTTCTTTTCCATCACTGAAAGCACGCACCTTTCCCTTAATACCCCTCATTACATTTTGTGCAATGGTATAGCCGACTTTTTTGGTCACTTACATCCATTCTTTCATCAACTTCAGCTCAGTTTTACGCACCTTGGACGATTTTCGAACTTTGGCCTTCATTATGGTCAAAATCTTTCCACCGGACAAATACCTGGTGAATTTGTGGGGTACCTCTGTACCAATCCAACGTCGATCGCGCGTAATGGCATGACGCAGGTCCGGCCAAAATAATGTCTCGCCTCCGTGGGACCGCAAAAAGGAGCAACAGACGCTTCTGGAGGCGCTCGGTGCGGTAAATTTCGCTGGTTGATGTTTTTCGTCTGCTGTTTTTCTGTTTTTCGGCTGCCCTAATGTAAGTTTCGTCATCCATAGCCACACAAATCGGTTTGGTTAACCACTCTCGATACAACTTCCTTGCGCGGGATTTGGCGGCCGTGTTTTGTTGATCACGCCGGTTCGGTGGCCTACGGACCTTGAATACACAAAGCCCAGCTCATTTCATGGTTTGCTGGATGAACCAGGCCGAACACTTTACCTTCAGAGCCGCGTCGCGGAATCGAAAGGTTCCGGATTACACATGAAATAATCCAACACCTTCCAGGCCTTCACAGGGTCAGCTGTCTTCGATTTTCTTCCACTTCCAGCCCGCCGCTCGGTCGTCTGGGACTCATATAAACGATTTTACTACCCGATACACAGTTTTATGGGTGATTCCCAGTTGTCTTCCGATCAATCTTATGGTCACAGTCGGATGTTCCATGACGGCGCGCAAAATCCTCCGGCGAGTTTCTTCTTGTTTCAATGACATCTCAATAACGACTGAACTGATTGTTATGAAATTTTGCACATGTTAACAACTCACTCCAAACTAGCTATACCCAGATTTGCATCAATCCACCACGGATAAAAAAGTTACACACGGATAAAAATGGTACATTTTTTCGATTACAGGCCCTAAGCAGCTTCCCGGAATGTCTTATTATCCCTTATGTGTTTGACAAAAAAAAACACTTTTAGGTAATCGACAGGGTACCCTGGTACCCACCAAATTCAAATGATTATAACTCTGGCTATTATTGATGATTTTAATTGTTTTGCACCGTTAAGATTCAAAAACTCATTCGATTCAGGAAATCATCAGCAATGACCATTTAAATTCATCTGTTTCCCGTAAATCCGGGTTGCCGGGGCTGTGTTCCAGTACGGAGGCACTATTATTCAAGTCGATTGAATTTTCGGTAATGGATGTTAAAATCTTTGGAATAATTCCTAGAAACTATTTCTATTCCATTGTGAGCCATGTGCAGACTTGTTCCTGCAACGGTCATTTTGTAACAGTTTCCCGTAGGGCAAAGAGTGGTCATGAACTTGTTTGAAAGAAACCCTGGTAATATGGGTATCAAAATTCATGAAATTTCTCCAGTAGGATATTTTTCAAGGTTTTGTGGCTATATGATGATTTATTTTCGGACCAGTCATTCCGGAACAGGTTGGGAGAGGCCTCGAGTGGCCATGAACAATTTCAGTAGAAAACTCTGGCAATATTGGTATCAACAATCATGATATTTCTCCAGAAGGATATTCCTCAACGTTTTGTGGCCATCTGATGATTTGTCCTCGGACCTGTCTTTCCGTAACAGATTGCCATTTAGGTTTTTGTTTAGAAGGAAAACCTGGCAATATGGGCAGGGATTGTCCAAAAACACAGAGTAGTGCAAAATAGACAAGTGCTTCACCCAATTTCATTTGTGCGTCTCCTGTTTCAGAAGCGCGCACAAAACGAATGTGGGAGAGATTTTAGTACTATGCACTACTGTACTACTATGCACTACTCTTTCAGAGACAAAGTAATGCACAGTGCTCTATTCAGTGCTTTTTACTCTGTGCTTTGGCTCATGCTTTGGTAAAAAGGTAGCAAAATGAAAATGTTTGATGCTAGTAACAAAAAGGCATTGTATGGGTTCATAGAGGAATTTGTTTATTGAAATACAGAAATTTATGTGGACAAAATTTGAATTGTTTCCATTAAGTGGTTTGGACTACAGCTGACGTCAAAATTAAGGCTCCAACATGAGTATTTTCCTTGTTCACCCAATATTGACCAAGCTGAACTATCGGTGCAAATACAAAGCCGAGGCGAACTCATCATACAGGTTTGGGCCGAATTTTTTTAAGTCATGGAGAAATTTTAATATGCTACCTAAATTTTTCAAAGAAATACGGTTTTGAAATTGGTATTTCCAAAATGACTTTTTCACATATGTTATGATAACTTAAAATTTATAAACTTTATCAACATAAAATTTTGGTCACATAAGGTCGAAACATTAGTTATAACGTTATCAAAAATTCAGCCAAATATATTGATAATTGAGAAAGTTACAGAAGGTTTAACAACGCGTTTTTTGGAAGAAAATTTTGCTCGGCTTTTTTTTTTTTGCTACTGAGTGTACAAGGATTTTTATTCTTTAAATCAACATCAACAGATTACAGTCCAAATGATACAATCAGCTCTTAAAACTAACATAAAATATTCATAATTTCTAATCACTGTACTATACCATACTAAACTGACTAATCTAAGATTTCAAGAAATCTACATTTGTTACACGAACCAGACAAGTGAAAGTCGAAGACATAATGTTTGTTTTATTACCACAACGTTACTATGACCACACAAAATTAAGTTATTAAATAAATTTAAGTTGAGTCACAATTTTTCTGTGATAAATTTCAATAATTATAACAGTCAATTCCTATGAGCGCAGTGTGACAATGCTACACATATCATGTTCGATTTACACAAACAGTAGTTAACTGGCATTCTTCTAAGTTGCAGCTGTATGTGATAGTGTGTGGAACGTAAACAAAACCACAAGAAGCGACAATTTTGTAAAGTTATATTTAAACCTGATCTAAATCCCATTGAAAATCTTTGGGGAATCCTGGCCAGACGGGTGTACAGTAGAGGAAGGCAGTTTGGAACGGTTCGAGAGCTCCAAGCGACCGTAAGAGAAGAATAGTGAAAGATACCATTGGACATGCAACAGAAACTGGTTAATTCGAAGTCGAAACGAATTTTTGAAACAATTCTGAAAAAATGGTAAACAAATAAAGTTATAATTGAAAGTTTAAAGATGATTATCGTGCTTTAATAAAATAAACATTACGCTGCGCTTGGAGCAATTTCTCATCCCAAAAAATGTTTTATTTCTTCAGTAAACTACCTTTGGAACAGAAAAAGCTGCCATGTAAAGATAACGCATCTCATGACCAACTACCGTAAATAACAATAACATACGGCATTTAATTATAGAATCCAAAATTCTAAAATGACAAATGCACTTATAGAAATTGCTAGCACTGTACTTTCAAAATCGAGCATCAGAATTTCATAACCATGGAATAATGTTCCCAATTGCAGGGACTTATTATAAGCGTGCAGATTGCTTTCCTATCATCAAAATGTTTTCTTCAGTTCCGCAATCTGTACATGAACTAACAATATTGTATGAGTGCGATTCCGTGAATGTGTGCGAAGGCGAAATGAAATAGGCCAGTTCACGATTTGCTGCAAACGTCAATTTCCTCAACCCGCTCCTTCGTTTTACCCATCCGCTCTCGAAAACAATCAATCAAAACATGTCGGTTGCTATGATCACAATATACGAGTTTGTTATGAGCAGATGTACTCGATGAGAGCAAGTTATGAGAGAGATGCACAAACTTTAAGTTTGTCATTGATCTTTAGATTGGCAATGGGTGGTTTTAATTTCATTTACTCTCACGGAAATGTGAGACTAAGCGATTATGACGACAAACAAGATGCTTCGTTTAAAAACAAACAAATCTAGACAAAATAGTCAAAAGGTCGAAAGTAACATTTGTAAACAGTGACCTCTAGCGTATTTTTCTGGGATCTGCTTGCTCTCTCAACCAAAATAGCACCAGAAACAGATAGAGGCAGTAAGTACCTTCCCATCGGTAGTGGATACAGATGTTAGCAATCTGGCATTTCCAAGAAATTTACGTTTTAAGTCATTGTTTATTATTGTTCCTTTCGACTTTTTGACTTTTGACAAAATCTAGAAATGTAAGAGACAGCAGGCCGGTGCGCCATAGCTATGGTTAAAAAAGAACAGAGGAAACATGCAATGACGTCTATATAATGTAAACATTGCTGAAACGACAAGTGATGACGTAACACCATTGAACTTTCTATTGGCGGGCATAGGTTCAGATAAAAAAATCGATTCAAACGTTTATTATGAATGCTGAATTGTAGAAATAATCATGAAACAAATGCCATTTATTGAGCAGAAGCATTTCCTACCTATAAAATGGATAATTTATTGTGAACTTAACTGAGGTAATCGATTTTTTTCCACACAAACATTCAAACGCTGAGACTTGACAATCGAGTAACGATATAGAGCCAATTTTTCATCATCGGTAGACTGACATCGGTTGAAAAATTAAGCTTTTTAGCGCAAACAATAAACAATCACGAAGAAAACGAATCAAAATAAATAGTATGACGTAGCACTTTGCGAGCATTTGTGTAGCGTGTGCAAGGAGTGCAGTGGTATTAGTGTCGCTGAGGCGAATTTTACTCCAGTTCACTGATATTGTTGTGCCTACTGTGCCAGACCTTATATAGACGTCATTGGGAAACATGGGCTCTCTCAAAAGCAACAGTGATGCCATAGCTGCCGCTCGACAGCGAAGCGTTATCTATCGCCTTGGGTACTATTGGACAGCTCCAGAAGCAGTTTTTTATTGCGCATATGATAGTGTCAGATGGTGGACAATATAATCATAAGCAT
>JASCZW010016729.1:0-18223 GCA_034211315.2 Aedes japonicus | reverse complement strand
TAAAATAAGACACGGCGCGTGTACCTCCGGTGATCCACTAGCATCAAATAAGACAAAATGACAAAGACAACAACATTGCCAAACCGCCTGTTAGATATGTAACCTACACAACTACGTGGTGAACGCATCTGAAATAATTTGAAATTCGTTTGCTGCTTCTGAAAAGCAAATGGCCGTTTTCTACATGCACTGGTCTTCTTTTTTTTCACTCCACATTACTCCATTTCATACGTCCTGTGTCGTAACCGAGCACGATTTCAAAAATTACGTGCAAACGTCGCAACAATCGTCAACAGAATGAAAATCAAATCCGAGCGAACTCTATACAGAAGTTCTCTCTTCTCATTTTGCACTATCCTATCCAGGGTTGCCACATAACCAGATTTATCTAGATTGATACAGATTTTTTTTTCATATTTTTCATACAGATATCTGTATGTAAAGATTACAGATTTTTGAGATAAACCAAGATTTTCAAGATTTTTTACAATTGCTTGTCCATTCAAAAACCTCAAATTAATAATACGTGTTCATTCGAAAATTCCACTTTTTTACCAATTCTACCATAGTTGTGCTGTTTAAGGCCCATAAAGCATAAGAAACCATTTCACTTGGTTCCAAGTGCACCTGACACCTTGCACCTAGCAATACTTTTTTTTGCTTTTCTGGGACTTGGGACCGAGCTTAGGGCCTATGTGCTGGTTTCCTGGGCCAAACACTATTTCCATTTTGTTCTTGACTATCAGGCCTCTGCTAACACTACAGTGCCAGCAGGCAGTTTGAAAGTCAGTTTGTGTATGTGTCCCAACATGAATTCTTTACAATTTCTTTAGATAATCTTCAGTGAAAAGTTCGCAGACATTCCTTGAGATATTCTTTCTGGCTTTTCTATAGCTATTCTCCAGGAGTTTGTTCGCATTCCTTAAGGAATTCTTTTAGGATTTTTTTCAGGCATCTGATCGGCAGTATTTCAAAACATTCTTTTGATGTTTTTTTTTTGAGGAACTGAACTTGAAAAGCCATGAGATTCTAAAGAAATCTCCGGAAGACACCAGAAAGAGCTTCACAAAACCATGAGATAATTCTAAAAACTATACGATAAGATAAGAAATAGTTTTTGGAGAAAATCTTAATATGTTGGAACAATCTAAGAAGAATGTTCTGAATGAATTCCGTACTCTCATTTATTTGATCCTCCCCTTGTAAAATAATCCACTTTGTTATAGCATTTTTTTTTTTTAATTTTGTCTAAGATGTCTGAAGGAATTTTGAATTACAGTTCTTCAAAAAAATACTTCAATAATTTCTTCAAGCATTCCGCTGGAGAAAAATTTGTCTCAAAGTCGACGAAACAGTTAATCCGTTACGATACGATCCAAGGTATTTCAGATAATACAAAGTATCTTGAAATTGAAGCCTTCGAAAGTTCTGCATGATGGGAGATGACCAGGAGGCTGTCGTTGAAGTCAATTGTCAAATAGAATTTGGAACAGTTTTCGGAGCTCGTGCTGTCTTTCTCGTTTCAATCCAACTGCGACAACAATCAAACCACACAACGCATTTTCTGTCATTATAATGACACGATGCACATTATCAATAAAGCGAACCGTATCTTCCAGTCAGAAGTTCCGAAATTCCTGAACTATCTGTAGTCTCAATAATGAATCTCCTTGCAAATATTTGTGGATGATAACCTAAGACACGTGACGGATTTCAGAGTATATCTTCTTTATATATATAAAAATGAAATGCTGTCCGTTCGTGACAGCAAAACTCACGAACGACTCGATGGATTTTCTTGATTTCTTTTTCATTTAGTTCGTCTTGGTTCCCAACAGGTTTATATAAAGAAAAAAATTGGATAAAAATACTGAAAAATGAGAAAAAATCATAAAACCCAAATTGTCATTTTGTATGGGAATACACTAGACAGCAAGACCGTCTTTCGTTTTGTAATGAGACACCGTTGGAAACTTTTATAATGGCGTTATAATTAACAAAAAAGAAAAATAGAGGAGAGAATCACTCATTGTTACTTAGGACATTTTCAAAAGTTATGCGAAAAATGAAAACACACTGGAGTCGCTTACTTCGCAATTTTCTATGGGGTTTTCGGAATTCACGTGAGTAGATAATGCTCGCTTAAATTTGGCCAGAAACGCGTGTAAACATAATTTTTAACGCTTTTTACGAAGTTTTAGCAAATTACGGCTTTTTAAGCGGATTTAGAGATTTACTCGGTTATTTTAGGATTTTTTTTAAATCGCACTTAAACCTGTGTAATAAGCAACCTCAGTGTAGATGCCCGTATAAACTGGAGCGTTTTTATTGGTGACAACTCGAAGCGAGATGTAAATTCTCGATTAACAATAGAATGGGGCCTATCAACATTTGTAAACAGACACTTCTGAGCTGTTTTTCCTGCAAACTATGGGCAAGAGTTATTATGGTTGTTTTTAAATGACTTCGTTTGACGCAACGTATATAATAATATTTAAAAGTTTTCTTGGGTCAATCCTTACAGAGCTAAAACATAAGTTAATCGCGAAATTGTGAAATCACACGTTACAGACGGGTCTACGTCATTTGTCTACGTTACAGATTCAAGTTCAATTTCACTATAAACCGGGTTCATTGTTGTCATCGACAGACGCAGATCATAAATATCTACAGATTTATTTCATGGGCTCAGCAACATTATTCCACCACGAAGCGGAACATTGTACAACAATTGCAAGCGATGCTTGGTGAGCACAATGGATTGATTCAAATGCTCAAGACTGCTCTTGATCGATTGTCATCTAAAAATCATAAGATTGTGACTCAAGCTTATTCCAAATTTTCCAATTTTCCTGATGGATAATGTAGGTTCTGATAAGAAAAATTTCAACCAAAACCGGGGTACCAAATATCGACGATTTTAAAACCCCTGTTTAAGCGGTTAGACGCTTATTTATGGAGATAAAAGCATTTCTCATTCTCCAATTTTCCAAGAAGGTATTTAATTATAGACAGGACAACGTCTGCCGGGACAGCTAGTTTCCTATAATTTTGACCAACGTTCCACATATTTTTATTTTCCCTGCTGTATTTTATATTTAATTATTGTACAATGTAAAATATCGTATTCAAATTATTAAATCCATTTTGGTTTTGTGATTGCTTAAAAGTAGCAGTTTGACCAGATGTAGCTCTTCGTAAAATTTATAATTCAGTTGAAATTTTTTCCAATAATTTTTCAATAATAGCAGGTTTAATCTTGAAAGTAACAGTTTAATACACGCAGGAGTTTTATCACTTTGAATTTTCTGGGAAACAGATGCCTCTTCTAAAACACATATATTTCTGTTCAGTAGTGTAGTACAGTAAAAAATTGAAGTTATATCTGTGCTACTATCAAAATTTTCGCTGAAATCTAAGACCTTATTTTCATCCTCGTTCTCAAAACAATTGTATTTTTTGAAAGGCTTTCGACCCAAGGTACAGAATTTATAAATATTTTGTTTATCTAGGGTGAAATTGAAACATTATTTTTATAGTTGGTCTAAAGGTTGTACGGAATCAAATTGCACCAATTTCAAATGGCTGTAACTTTTTACCCATTGGGTATTTTCTATTAGAATTAGTTCAATGTGTATTTGTAAACGCTGTGTAAGTTTTCACAAGCGGATACTTCAAGCTTTCAAGAAGATTCCCAGCAGTTCAGTTCGAGAAGTGGCGAAGATACTGAATCTAACCAAATCGCGATGAACGGCAGAATACGGTAGGTAAAACACGTGCACGGAAGCTCTACACCCGGGTGTTGATGAAACCACATTGCCTCGTTATAAATGATGAGACGTATGTAAAAGCAAACTTCCGGCAGCTTCCGATGCTCCAGTTTTTCACTGTTTATCATAAATTCGATGTTCCAGCAGAAGATGTCAAAGTATGCCAAAAAATATATGATTTGGCCAGCAATTTGCTCGCGTGGAGACCGGAGCACCCTGACAACTCGTGACAACTGGAACTGTCAATGGGCAGGTGTACCAAAAGGAATGCCTCCAAAAGCGTCTACTTTTTCTTCTGAGGTCACACGATGGTCCTACAATTTTCTGGCCGGATTTAGCCTTCGTGTCATTACTCGAAAGAGGTTTTGGAGTGGTACAAGGCAAAGGAGGTCAATTTTGTGCGGAAGCATCTCAACCCAAGAAAAAATGGATTACTAGGCAAAAAAAGTTGGTCCAAATGTTGTACAGGACCTTATGAGTAGTGTAAAGATGAAGGTTCGTGCATTTGAATATGGAATTGAAATTAAATAAAACAAACATGGAAAAATATTTATAGCATATTTTATCTTACTCCCTGAAAGTTTGAAGATAATTGGTTGAACGGGGAATTTCGCCGAATATTTGTGTGTGTCGCAATTTGATTCCGAACACCCTTTAGATCTTAAAATACAGGTGATACAAATATTGCATATGTACACAGACGCTTCGTGGTGTACGGGTTTTGAACTTATGTTCACACCATCCGAAAGGCCTTGACCACTTGAACATATTTGCCTAAGACGCCATCTTGCAATATGTCAGGAATCTTGAGATCCGTGTTATTCAATAATGTGACATGCACACTAGCGCAGCGTAGTGAGATGATTCTGAACTTTGAAGTCAACCGGCTGTCTTGATTTCCCGAATTAATTTTCCGAAGACAGTAAGTTCATAAATGATCTAGATCTCAGGACCCAGACAATACAAAAACTTCACATGTACACCAGCACCACGTAGCCGATGAGTTCTGAACTAATGTTTACACTATCCAAACAACTTTAACCACTCAAACATATTTGTCGAAGACGCCAACTTCCTGTATGTTAAGGATGCCTAAATGCGGACCATTCAGTAATTTTTTATGCACACTAGTGCCACGCAGTGAGATAATTCTGAACTTTTAAGTTTTGCATCCTAAAGGTCTTGATCTACAAAACAACTTTTCCGGAAAAATATAATTTCTATATGCGATGGATCACGAGATGTTCTATGATAAACCCAAGAAGGTCAAACCTCAAATATCACTAGAGACCCTTCTCAAGGAAATCCACGTTAGCCGGGGGTTGATTGTACTTTTCTGTTTTTATTTACAATTAGATTAGATAGCATACTTTATACAGTTATATCTTGTCCGGTAAAGTTAGATTGAAACGCTTATTAAAGGCTTACAAACTTTAAAAAAATTAAGCATTTACGTTTAAGTTTTGGCAGTTATTTGAGTGGTTCTCAAAAATACCACAATTTAAGTTGTTGATGCTAATTTGTGAACAAAAATGCAAGTCGCCGATTTTCGGTGGTTTTGGGAAAAAGATTGGCATGCAGCTCTGGGTCTCAAGACCTTTTTTGGATTTTGTCAACCTGTTTTATAAGGAAAAGTGTTCAAATTTTTTTAATTTATGTTTAAACAGTTAACAAGTGAGTTGTAATTTTTTAGTTTTCCAAAAATATTTACTATTCGGATCAGTCAGAAAATTTGAGAGTTGATATTTAATAATGGGGAATTTTTTGATAAAAGTCCTATTATGAGCCATTCGCCATGTTCAGTAATAAGCAGTTTACTTGATATTGTGCACATATGAGCAACATCAGGATTTGACCTTAGATGAATTCTCTATTATTTATTATAGTTTTCACAAATTCAATATTTAAACCAATTCTAGTCCCATGAGCTGCGGTGCTACAGTGCCAGACATTCGTTTAGCCGCACCTACAAGATTCCAATAGTATTCGGTAAATTAAATATATCTAGATATTGATCGAGCTACATTTTCTTTGTATAGGTAGTAGAGCTAAAGCACTTTCTTTGGAAGGACGCTCATCCCACTCACACACATATATCTGCCATGTGATAGGAAGAAAACAAATGAACCTCCATCTCTACCTTCGACATACGTTTAGCCGCAGTGCGAATAATTGTGTTGTTATTGTTATTACGGTGTTATTTCGATAAGATTTCTAAATATTATTGCGAGGTTTTCATTTTGAGAGGTACGGTGAAGATGTGTGTAGGTAAATTTTATTTTAACTTATTATTTGTGACCACTTTATAGAAATGGCGAAAGGCACTCGATTGACGGAGGAGGAACGACGAATCATAACGTTGTTCAAGGCTGAGGGCTACTCAAACCGGTCAATCGCTATAAAAGTCAATCGATCCGAAAAAGTTATTCGGAATTTTCTCGGCAAAGGTGAACAGTATGGGGTGAAACGTCCCACAAAAGGACGAAGCAAAATTTCTTTGCGGCTGAAAGGGCAAATAAGAAACGAAGCCACTAAAAATCGATTGTCCTGTTCGCAAATAAAAGATAAACTGAATGTTCCGGTAACGCCCAGGCAAATCGCACGGATTTTGAACGAATCCCCGAACATCAAATGGACGAAACTACAAAGTAAACCGAGACTCACATCTTCCCATAAAGAGAACCGACTTAAATTCGCAAGAAAATACATGGAATGGAATCGCGAATGGCGAAATGTGATTTTTCGGATGAAAAAAGTTTAATCTGGATGGACCGGATTGTTATAGTTGCTATTGGCATGATTTGAGCCAAAAAGTATCGTTAGATCCAAACGTAATTTTGGGGGCGGAAGTTTAATGGTGTGGGGAGCCTTTTCTTACAACGCTAAACTTCCAATTTGCTTCATTTCAACGAAAATGAATTCCGGAATGTATCTGGATCTACTGGAGGATGTTTTGATAGGATACATGGAGAATGACGCAACAGATGACATAATTTTTCAGCAGGATAACGCATCGATCCATGTTTCTAAGCAATCCCTCGCGTGGTTTGGTGACAAAAACATTCCACTGCTTGAATGGCCGGCTTGCAGTCCCGACTGTAATCCTATCGAGAACCTCTGGGGTATCTTAGCTGGCATGGTGTATGCAAATGGACGACAATATAACAGTGTTTCCAGCCTAAAGACAGCGATTCAGGAGTGTTGGGCCAAAATAAACATGGCCACACAACAAAAGCTAACCGATTCGATGCAAAATCGGATTTATGAGGTTATTCGAAATGGAGGAAGCCATACTAAATATTAACTATGGATGAACTTCGAAATTTGTCACTCAACTTAACTATTTTTTATATTTTATCAGGTGCGGCTAAACGAATGTCTAGCCTTTATACTTCATTTTCTCGATTTTTTCATACCTACAAATGTTATTTGATTTCAATGAGCAATGTATTTGATAATAATAAATAAACTATTTCCAAAACCAAAATAAACTTTCATTGAATTACTTTATTTCATATTGAAACGAAAAGAAAATAGGGCGCGGCTAAACGAATGTCTAGCACTGTACGTACGAAGATCGAACCCAATGTCGTTCAGAAGAAGTCAAAGAGTCATTTAACCAAATTTCGACAAGTTCTCACGTTCTGTTCATTTTATTTTTCACATATTCCACCTGTTTCGGAAACAACAACAATTCCGACCTTGCTCTTAAAACCTCATTAGAACATTCATTAGCGCTAAAGTTCATCGTGATCTGAATTCCAGGCACTTCAGAACCGGAGCATAGTTTTCGTTCTTCAAACACACCAACGGCCGCTGAGAACAACACAATCCCCCGTCTCCCGAACAGCAACCCTTTCCCGTGGGACCAACCAGAGACTATAGGATTTTATTACCCGCGCAACTGCTCTGCCCCTCCGGCAGTTGCTTTCGAGAAGGTGATCTTAATCATTTCGAAGCTCAAGATGCACGTTCTTTAACGATTCTGTTGCGCACACATTGTTTCGGAAAACAGTAGAAGAACTGGTCCGCTTCCGAGCTGGATCTCACCATTCTGTATTTATTTCGGGTGCAAGGTTAAAGGGTGACCCACAAAGCAAAACAGAACCGATAAAATGACATTCAACACAGTCTCCCTTCCCGTCCGATGACGACGCACGTTGAGCTGACACGGAAATAACTCATCTTCGTCCCCGTTTTGTTTGTCTTCAGAAATGACCTCATTATTCGGGAACGTAGATTTCTTCCTTCGTCTGAGTGCTTTTTGCTCACACAGTTGGATTCTGATATTCGAACTGACGGACCCAAGTGGAGTAATTAAATGCAGACAGTGCATGCTGTTTCCGAGTAAGTGGGCGGATTTTACGGGATGGAGTTGAATGTTCTAATTACGCTGCTCATATGCGGTTTTTGCAGAGTGGTTTCGCAGGAGCTGTTAATATAAATTTATTGAACATGAAGATTTTCACGCAACACGATATAGGAATATAATATTTCATCACTTGAGCGAACAAGTCTGTTATCGACAATTCTGACTGTTGAAAAAGGCAACGATCTATGAATCCTTTCGTTCGCATTGAAAATTCCACCACGTTCACCGGTTTAGACGAACAGCGTCGAATGTAAAGCAACCATTTAATAACCAATAAAAAATTATATAATTTATGTCCTATGCTTGGTTTTAAGCTAGAGGAAGCCCCGAATGGTCTTCAGTACGCATTGTATGCAAAGTGGCCAGAGCATTGTACGTATTTGATATAGCCTCTTCTAGTTTGCAGAGTGCGTTGATTGGAAATTTGATTTTTCAATTTGCTAGCAGCACGCGATAGAAGGTTAAAGTCCTATTGGACACCATGTATGTTATAGATTCGTCGACGATCTATGGCGTCAATCTATTATTATAATTTTTGGCACAAAAATATCATTGCCTACGTCCCCAAACACTACCGTCGCCAAAGAGGCGAGTGTGCCCTGGACGAGCGCGGAATCGATAAGGAGCTGGGTGCGGCTCGCGCCATAGCACACCGTGTACATTGGACAGTCTTCTCCAACAACGTGGCCCCCGAGCAGCCGCACAGCCAAATTAAGTCTTCGACAGGCAAAATTAAGGTCGTTGCGTCAGCAATCGAAGAGAGTTGCCCCATCCATCCGTGCCATGTCATCTGTCATCTCGAGAGGAAGACATGACTTGATGGCTAATTGTCTGATCGAAGATTGAAGCCCTCTTCGTTTGCGTATCGCTCATATAGCGCAGCATGTTGTTGGCAATTATGGAATGGAACGTGGCAGCCCTCCCGTTGGTCAGCCATTTATCAAAATCCAAATATTTGCTCAACAAAACGGAGGTATTTCTTGTTAAATTATTAGCACGAGGTCGACGCCAAACGAAGATGTTTCATTTAGTGGAGTGTTAATTTGTGTCTCCTCCAATGTCATCCATGGCTACCTGTATTGAGAAGCTCGTTCGACGGGGGTTTATTTTCACTTAAAAATTGAAATGGAAGATGACACACGATAACCTCTCATAGCGAACATATGGAGAAATGTTGTGTAAGGTTTAGGGGCAATCATTTAGCACGGGATTATAGGTCAAACGAAGTATTCAATTGCAAATCAGCTTGAAGTTGAAGAAAGTTCACTGTTTCACTGCAAGAATGTATTCCATCAATTTGTTTTTCTTGATGACTTTGAAGCCATACAATCAGCTTAAGTCGATTTTATAAGATAATACCAAATAGCAAAACTTTTTTTAGAGCATAAATTGAAATTTTGTGAATATATTTTTTTATGATTTCAAGGATATAACTACATGACAGACTAGGACAGACACCACCCGCAGAACCAACAGATCAGCGGATATAGAACCACGCCACCCGAGCAAAGTCCAACGCCACCAGAGAAAACAACAGATCAGCAGATATCATACCACGCCACTCGAGCTAAAGTCCAACTCCACCAGAGAGCCCAGCGGAACGTCCCGTCAGCAGATTTAGATTACAAATAGCCCGATCGAACAGTCGATCGACCTCTTTTAGTATCCAGAAGTGAAACAGTTAAGTTGAGGTTTAATTAGTAGTGAATTAGTGTAAGGATTTGGAAAATAAATGTTTTTTTTTATGAATCACTGAGAGTGGTTCTCATTATTGGCACTGTAGCAGTTCGGTGAAGTTAAAAGCAAAAGACTTGTGTTTAAGAACAGTGGAAAAGTAGTGTAACAAGAAAAACTCTACTAAAGTGGTTCCCGCATACGCATCGGCAGCTGAAGGATTTTATCCGTTGTTTGATTCGAGGACCCCCGGCACAACGTCATCATCTTTAACTGAACCTAGGACACACGTAAGTAATTTTTATCTCTTTTACAAAGTGTGAAAAGTGATAAACATTTACTTAGAATCTATTCGGCACTACTAGATAGACCGATCGATTCAAAATAAAACCAATTCAGCACTACTAGATAGACTGAACGGTTCGCATAGAAACTTTTGATTCGGCACTACAAGATAGACCGATCATTTGATTGCATGCTTTAGAAAGCTAGTCAAACGGGCAAGAAAAAGCAGTAATATTCTTTGCACTCCTCGAGAACAACGCACTCCAGTCAGTCGTTGTCCTCTTACATAATAATATCAAAGCAAGCAAGTGCGCATCAGGTTTCACAAGCATAAGCTACGTTAGCAGCTGTGATAGCCGAGTACAGCTGAGCGTTTGATTTAATTAAATGCCGAAGTTCGCCAGCCACAAGGCACTTAAACAAGCACAAAAACAGCTGAATATTGCATTCAAGACTGTTGAAACTTCAGAAACTGAAGATAGTTTTGATTCGGACGATTCCGGCGAACTATCTCCTATACCTTTAAAACGCGATCTTATTCCCCACATTTCTGATTTATCCATTTCTGAACCTAAAAAGATGGATCAAGCTTTGATCGAAATGATGGAACAACTACGTCTTATAAATGACAACATCGCTAACTTAAGTCAAAGACAAGAAAATCAAGAAGCAGCGATGCAAGCGCTAAGACAACCACCACACCAAGTGGAACAACAAGCGGCGCAAGTTCCAACCCAAAGGGTAGAGGATTTCTTCAGAATTCCTGACCCCATAAAATCTCTGCCACACTTTGAAGGCAACAGAAAACAACTACATGCATGGCTGACAACTGCTGAAGAAACCTTAGACTATTTCAAAGCAGCAGTCAGTCCAACATTATTTAGAATGTACGTTACCGCAGTAACGAACAAAATCGAGGGTAGAGCAATAGATATACTTTGCCTAGCCGGAAATCCCCAGGACTTTGACAGCATCAAGAGCACCTAATTAATGCTTTAGGCGATCGGCAGGAATTGTCTACTTATAAATGCCAGCTATGGCAACATAAGATGACGGATGGAATGAACATCCATAAATATTACCAAAAATCCAAGGAACTATTACAAAACATAAAAACACTTGCAAAACAGAATGCCACCTATAAAGCTAACTGGCCTGCAATTAATCTTTTCATCGACGAAGATGGTCTGGCTGCCTTTGTATCTGGCTTAAAAGGCACATATTTTGGACATGTCCAAGCAGCTCGCCCGAAGGACATTGAGGACGCTTATGCCTTCCTCTGTAAATTCAAATCTCAAGAAATTGTTGCTAATGCAGTACCGGAGAGACATAATAAACCGTTTATCAGACACGAAAACGCTCCTAGAGGCGACCAACGAAATTATCAGTAAAATGAGTTTCAACCACTCCCTCAAGGAGAAAATTCTAGAACATTCCCACAGAAATCAAATCTAGCAACCCCGATGGATATCGATCCGTCACTTAGAAGTAGATTAACCTTAAATAAAAATTTCATAAATAACACTGAAATAGAATCAGAAGATTTATCGGAGGAAGAAGAGACTGAAGAAATTTTCGAAGGCAACGCAAATTTTTGTACAACAATGCAACCTGCCAACGTAACATGAAACAAAATGACTTTTTACTGTACATACTAGTAAAGGACAAAATTAATGACATTGGTATCCGACTACTCATCGATACCGGTGCAAATAAAAACATAATCAGACTTGGTATTATCCCTACAATGGAATCAAAAAATATAACCACTGTAAAAAACATATTTGGAACACAAACTATCAATAAAAAAGGAAAAATTAACCTTCTAGGCCCAAATATCCCGGACCAAACGTACCATGAACTAAGATTCCACGACTTCTTCGATGGAATTATAGGCTCCGAATTCATGTCTAAAACAAAAACTTTCATTGATTTTGATACAAACAAAATATCCATAAATAAACAAGATATCCCCTTTAAAAAATACTACCCATCAAAAAAATATCACTGTTACACAGTGACTGTCGAAACCGATAAAGACGGTGACTGGTTCGTCCCTTCTTTCCAAAAACTTGTAAAAGGTCACTTTATTCAATCCGGACTCTACGCTTCAATTGATAACAAAAGCACTATAAAAGTTATCTCTGTCAACGAGAAAAAACCTACTATACCCAAACTTAAATTAAAAGTCAATAACTTTGAGACATTGACCCCTATTCCAATTGATTCAAACGACGCCCCTGATAGAGATATCATAGATAAATTAATAAGAACACAACACTTGTCAGCATACGAAAAAAATGAACTAATTAATACACTCATACAAAATCATAAAGTCCTTCTGAAAAATAACGAGAAACTCACCACGACAACAATAATAAAACATAAAATTGCCACAAAAGACGATAACCCAGTATACTCTAAAACATACAGATACCCTCATCATTTTAGAAAAGATGTCGAAGCCCAAATTAAAGAAATGCTCGATTGTGGAATTATTACCCCATCCACAAGTCCTTATTCATCACCAATATGGGTCGTCCCGAAGAAAAAGGACGCCTCTGGAAAACAAAAAATTAGAGTCGTCATAGATTACAGAAAGATTAACGAAAAGACGATTAGTGACAAATTTCCAATGCCAGAAATTGAAGATATTTAGATAATCTAGGAAAATCTCAATATTTTACGACATTAGACCTAAAATCAGGGTTTTATCAAATTGAGATGGATCCTGAAGATCGAGCCAAAACAGCTTTTTCAACTACCCAAGGACATTTTGAATTCACTAGAATGCATTTCGGTCCAAAAAATGCGCCCGCTACATTCCAAAGGGCTATGAACAATATTTTATCGAATTTCATCGGCTCAATTTGCTACGTTTATTTGGATGATATTATTATCATCGGACATAGTTTAGAGAATCATCTGAACAATTTCTGTAAAGTCCTAGAACGACTTGCCCAGTTCAATCTTAAAATTCAACTGGATAAGTGTGAATTTCTTAAAAGAGAAACTGAATTCCTCGGCCACATTGTCACATCAGACGGTGTTTGACCTAACCCTGAGAAAGTCCAAAAGATCCTAGATTGGAAAATACCGACTAACGAAAAAGAAATCCGACAATTTTTAGGACTGTCTGGCTACTATCGTCGCTTTATTCAAGATTATTCTAAAATAACAAAACCGATCACCAAATATTTGAAGAAGGATATACCAATCAATACAAAAGACCCAGAATACGTTTCATCTTTCTCAAAATTGAAACACACCATCGCTTCGGACCAAATACTTGCATACCCAGACTTCAATTTGCCATTTATCTTAACCACGGATGCCAGTGACCACGCTGTGGGAGCAGTGCTATATCAAATTCAAAATAAAATTGAACGCCCCGTCGCTTTTGCTAGTAGGACACTAAACAAAGCGGAAACAAATTATTCAACGATAGAAAAAGAAGCACTAGCTATTATCTGGGCAATACGAAAATATAAACCATATCTACTTGGCAACCAGTTTAAATTATACACCGACCATAAACCGCTCACATTCATAAAAACCTCTACTAAGAACAATAGAATACTAAATTGGAGATTAGAACTTGAAAATTACCAATATACAGTAGAATATAAACAGGGAAAAACAAATGTAGTAGCAGATGCCCTCAGCCGAAAAACAGAAAATCCTACTGAAATTAACGCAAACGAAAGAAATTCAGAAACATCCCAAACTGACGTATCCGAAGACGAAGAAAACAGACAACACAATGACATTCCAGATAACAGATCCGAAGACTTGGAAACCGTACATTCCGCCGACACTTCCGACGACTATTTTATCAAATCAACCGAACGACCAATTAATTATTATAGAAACCAAATTATTTTCCGAATTTCAAAACTAAACATAGAGGCGATAGAATCACCTTTTTTGAGTTATAGACGAGCTACAATTAGCATGGAAAATTATGACGAGACTTCGATAACAGCATACATAAAAAAATACCACAATGGCTAACAAACGGCAGTTCTCGCACCCGAAAACTTGATAAACCTTATTCAACAATGTTATAAAAATCATTTTAGTTGTTCTGGATACTTCATCATTACCCAAGTAGAAGACGTCGCAAACGAAGAAAGGCAAAACCTACTCATCACAAAGGAACACGAAAGAGCTC
Source organism: Aedes japonicus (assembly GCA_034211315.2). NCBI lineage: Eukaryota > Metazoa > Arthropoda > Insecta > Diptera > Culicidae > Aedes > Aedes japonicus. The sequence goes on along the minus strand of JASCZW010016729.1, from coordinate 3,948 downwards.
ATCGAGGTATAACCGAAGTAGAAAACCAACTGAAAAGAGCATACTTCTTCCCTAAGATGCACAACAAGATTACCACCGCAATAAACACCTGTACCATCTGCAACACCCATAAATACGAACGGAGGCCCTACAACATAAAGATTTCACCGAGACCAGTCACAAGGAAACCTATGGACAGAGTTCACATGGATATTTTTTCTATCAACTCTTGTAACTTTCTATCAATGGTTGATTCTTTTTCAAAATTTGCACAAATGATCCCCATAGAAACAAAAAATTTGATAGACGTAAAAAACGCGCTTACCACATTTTTTGGTCACTATGGAGCACCAACACAAATCATAACAGATCACGAAACCACCTTCCGATCTATTCAACTTAAGAATTTTTTGAGCAATCTGGGAGTATCTCTTGCCTATGCTTCATCATCTGAAAGCAATGGACAAGTAGAAAAACCCATTCAACCATTATAGAAATATACAATACCAACAAACACAAATTTCCAGAAATGAACACACCAGAACTAATCACAATCTGTATTTCATTATATAATTCCAGCATTCATTCTTCTTCAAAATTCAGCCCACAGAAGTGCTTTTAAACCAAAGAGACCAATTGGACCCGCAAGTAATTGCAAGGAAGCCAACGAAATTTTTTCAAAAGTCAAACTAAATATCGAAAAATCAAACAACAACCAAACAAAAGGTAACGATAGGAAAGAAGATCCCCCATTCTTCAAGAAGGTCAAAACGTGTATGTTAAACCGAACTTACGAAAAAAATTAGATCCCAGAGCAGTTGGAACTAAAGCAAATTAGGTAAAAGAAAAGACTTTCGAAAACTCTAGGAAAATTAAAAGACATAAAAATAAGATTAAAAGACTTAAAAATGTTAGGAATGACTAGGTTTCACTTTCTACTAGCTTTAACCCAAATATTAGGCCAACACTTAGAAATTGAGGATTTAAATCAAAGAGCATTGCTGCTACTAAAGCAACAAGATTGTTTCATCCAAACAGGTATCATTAAAATTATTCACCCTATAAATTTAATAATGTTAGAAGAGAATGTAGTTTCGTTTTTAGATATTTCAAGGAAAATTGATAGAAATTTACCATTATCAAGCCTTATCACTAGGAAAAGTAGACAATTAGCAGATAATTTATACAAGTTAAAACAAGTTAAAAAATAGCAGGCCAAAACGTTGGGACATCATCGGAAAAGGTTGGAAATGGCTCACAGGAAACCCCGACGCAGACGATTTGAGGATTATCAACAAAACTTTCAACGAACTAATTGATCAGACGAATGAACAAATTAAAATCAACGAAGTTATCAACGAACGAATTTTCAGAATAACTAATACCATAAACCAACTTACCGCAGTCAACAACATTTTATCAAAGGAAACTGATGCTCTCATCCTAATTCTCTCTCTGGATACAATGAATAATATTCTCGAGGAAATTGAAGACGCCATCCTGAGGGCCCGTATATTGCTCTCTGACAGTAAGCTACTAACACTGAAGGAAATTTTCATCATAGAAACAATCATCAACGAACAAGGCATCACGACTAACTTTCCAGAAGAAGCACTGAGTTATGCAAAACCAAAAATAGTCAGCAAAAGTGATATGCTGCTTTACATATTGGAAGTTCCCAAAACCAACGGCATGTGCGAAATAATCAAAATTATACCACTTATAGTAAATGATACAATCATAGCAGAGACCCTAACTACATTGTGAAATCAGGTAACAAACTTTATACTACGGATCACCCAGAAAAATCAATCCAACAGTTACATTACACAAAACTCTTCTCGGACAAATGCATATCCCCAATTATAATGGGACTAGAAAGCCACTGCCCCGCATCCAAAACAACACAAACCGATTTTGGAATTTTACCGGAAACATGCTACTTATAAATAATGCCAGAAATCAGTACATAGGTTCAAATTGTGGACCACATAACAGAACATTAACAGGAAATTTCCTGATACATTTCGAAAATTGCACAGTCCAAATCGCTAACAATACTTTTTCATCAGAAGAAAGATTCAACCCCACAAAGCTACTAACAGGAATCTTCCCAGGCCTACAGATCAACAAACACATCATCGACAAACTCAATTTATCTAGCATAAGTTGGGAAACAAGTAAAAATAGACACCGGATTGAGCACATACATTTACAACAGTTTGAAAACAGGAAATGGTTTTATGGACTCTTTGGCGGTCTTTCAACCACCACAATAATTATCATAACAATTGCAATTATTTGTTTCCGTAGGAAAAAAGTCGTAGTCACCATCAAATACCCCAAAACGAGCAGAAAGTTTAACAAACAGAGAGGAGTCAAATCCACAAAATCGACCGAGGACGTTCGATCTTACCCCCCGGAGGAATTACATGACAGACTAGGACAGACACCACCCGCAGAACCAACAGATCAGCGGATATAGAACCACGCCACCCGAGCAAAGTCCAACGCCACCAGCGAAACCAACAGATCAGCAGATATCATACCACGCCACTCGAGCTAAAGTCCAACTCCACCAGAGAGCCCAGCGGAACGTCCCGTCAGCAGATTTAGATTTCAAATAGCCCGATCGAACAGTCGATCGACCTCTTTTAGTATCCAGAAGTGAAACAGTTAAGTTGAGGTTTAATTAGTAGTGAATTAGTGTAAGGATTTGGAAAATAAATGTTTTTTTTTTATGAATCACTGAGAGTGGTTCTCATTATTATATATTGTTGCAATGAGATGATTTCCAATAATTTGAAATTGACAGTTATTTTGTTGACATTTATTAAGAGTATATGAGATTCGATTATTATCCTCCTTGAATGTATTGATTTTGACAGCAACTGGTTAATTTTTACGGTTGTCTTGTAATAACAAAAAAAGAACAATCTACAGCCTCTTTGACATTTTCCTATCATCATATAGGGACCGATTATAGAAGTCGAGTCTACCATCACTTTGATGGACAGATCTATTTTGCTGCTAGCTGAAGTTAGCAGAAATTAGTTCCGAGTCTATAAGGGTCTGACATGCAGACAGACAGACAGAAATTCATTTTTATGTTTATAGAAATCTACCCTCCAAAAACCTCCACATGCCAAATTTGGTTCCATTTGCTTGATTTGTTCTCGAGTTATGCTGAAATTTATGTTTTATTTGTATAAGAGACCCCTCTTTCAGTGAGCGGAGGAGTTTCAAACCACAATAGAAACATTTCTTGCCTTCAAAAACCTCCACATGCCAAATGGTTCCATTAACTTAATAAGTTCTCGAGATATTCAGAAATTTGTCTTTCATCTGTATATGAGCCCTCCTTTCAGAGAAGGGAGAGGCTCGAGTCCACTTAGAAATATTTCTTGCCTTCGAAAACCTCCACATGCCAAATTTGGTTCCATTAACCTGATAAGTTTTCGAGTTATTCAGAAATTTGAGTTTCATTTGTATGGAAACCGCCCTCCCGCCCCCAGATACCGGAGGAGTCTCAAACTTCCATAGAAACATTTATCTCCTCCAAATACCTCCACATGCCAAATTGGGTTCCATTTGCTTGATTAGTTCTTGAGATATGCAGGAACTTCAGTTTCATTTGTACGAGAGCCTCCCTTTCTAGAGAGGGGAAGGGTCTCTGACTACTTTAGAAACATTGCTTGCCTCCAAAAACTTTCGCATGCTAAATTTGGGTTCCTTTGCTTGATCAGTTCTCGAGTTATGCAGAAATTTATGCTTCACTTGTATGCGAGCCCCCCTTTCCAGAAAAGGGAGGGGTTTCAAACTATCATAAAAACCTTCCGGTGTCCAAGACGAATCCAACAAAGCAAAAATATTGCTAAACGGTCCTTCCGCTCGCGAGTTAAATCGTGACAAAGGAAACCCCAACTCATTTTATTTATATAGAAGATAGAATGCATTCAATATTATTTT